>JABLUY010000004.1:0-238134 GCA_013306675.1 Thraustochytrium sp. TN22 | reverse complement strand
GCCCTGCCCACTGGCGACGACCGCGACCGCGACCGACACCGTGGCTGGCGACGGGCTACAGGTTTTTCCCCTGAAGAAAGTCGGCGTCGACCCGAACTGGGCCGCGGTCTCGGCGGCCGCCACGGCGACCGCGGCCAGTTTGAACGCGGCAGACCAGACCCGCGCGCGCAGACCCGCGCGGCGGCGGCGCGGCGCGGCGCGGCGCGGCGGCGCGATGGCGGGCGCGTGGAGCGTGGCGTGCCGGCTCGTGGCGCGCGGCAGCGGCTCGGGCGGCGGCGGCGGCGGCGGGCGCGGGCATGGCGGCGGCAACCGCCCCCCCTCGGCCGGGTCCCGCGCGGCGAGCCCGCGGCGGCGCGCGAGAGAGAGGGAGACGGCGGAGGCGCGCTGGAGGTGCCGCGCGCTGGAGGCGGAGCGCACGGTGCTGCTCCAGCAGCAGCTGGCCGCGCACGACGAGGCTGTGCAGCGCGTCGGCGGCTTCGACCGCGTGCTGCGGGAGCAGGTGAGCGAGGAGACCGTCTTCCAGCGCTGCGAGGAGCCGCTGCTCAGCGACGTGTGGAACGGGGCGGATGCCTGCGCCGTGGTCTGCGGCGCCGCGCCCGCCGCCGCCGACGCCGCGCTGCGCCGGCCGCTGCACTTTCTCTTCGAGCGCGTGCAGGACGCCACCGACACGGCTGCAACCGTGCTGCGCTTCAAGGTCTTCGTGTCGGTCGTCTTTGTCTACCCGGACCAGGTGGTGGACGCCATGGCACCCGCGCCGCGCCGCCTGCAGCTGGGCGCCAGCGGCGCGCTCAGCCCGGCGCCCAGCTCCGTGCAGATCGAGTCCGCCGAGGAGGGCCTCGAGCGGCTCGCTGCGGTGCGCGCGCCCGTGCGCCCGCGGCACGCGCACTCGGTGCCGGTGCACCGCGTCGTGGTCGTGCGACTCGAGCGCTGGGTGCGCTCTCGCAAGCGCGGCCTGCTCGCGTCCGAGGCGAGCCGCGTCGCGCTGCACGGCTCGCATGAGAACGCCGACGACTGGACCGTCACCACCTCCACGTATCGCAAAGTGCGTCTGCAGCTGCTGGAAGCGCCCACCAGCGCCGCTCCCGACGCTGCCGCGTCCTCCTCTTCCTCCTCCTTCTCCTTGGCGGGCCCCGCGCGGCCGCGCACGCCGGACGCGCTCGGCGCGCACGCGAGCGCGCACAGCCACCGGCTGCACCGCGACGTGGCGCAGACACTCACGGCCCTGTGCCGCTGCCTCCGCGAAGACGGGCTCTCCTTCCGTGATGCCAAGCTCACCTACGTGCTCAAGCCGGTCTTCGCCAGTGGCGCGCGCTGCGCGCTCATGGCCTACGTCGAGACGCCCTCCGACAGCTATTGCGCCAGCGCCGGCCCGCTCCGCTTTGCAGAGCGCGCGCTGCGGGCTCTGAATGCACGCAAGGACGCGGCGCGCGTCGAGACGGCGGGCGTGGCCGCCGACGCCGACGCCGACGCCGGCGCCGCGCGTGGCGACGGCTCGCTAGACGTGATCGACATCGACATTGGCAGCCACGACGGCCGCGCCTCGCTCGACCACACGGATCTGAGCTTCACGGGCGGCTCCAGGCGCCGCCGCAGCGCCAGCCTCAGCAGCAGCGTCGAGACCAAGCTCGACCGCGGCGCTCCTGCCCTGTCCCGGCCAGGCACTGCGTCCTCCTCGACCCGCGCGTTCGAGCGCTCCCGCACGCGCGCGCTCGATCTCTTGCAAGACCTGCGCGTCGACCTCGATCACGCTGGTCTGGAGCGCGCCGATCTCCAAGAGGCCGGTCTCGCGCTCGACGGCGGCGGCGAGTCCATGGCCAGCCTTCCCCGGAAGCCCTCCCCCAAGGCCGCCATGCCGGGTGCGCGGCGTCTTTCGCAGCTCGACGAAGATGACCTGCAGGCGTCGCGCGAGGCGCTCCGGCAGCAGCTTGCGCGCTTTCAGGTGGAGAAGGAGATCCTTGCCAAGGTGCGAGCGCCGACACTCGTGACGAGCGAGTCCAAGGAGGCCGTGGGCGACCTCGTGCAGCGGCTCGAGGACGAGCGCCGCCAGGCGCTCGAGAAGGGCCGCGGGCTCATGCAGCAGGTCTGGCAGCTGGAGGCGGAGAAGGGCGACGCCCTGCGCAAGGCACGTGTGCTGCAAGAGCGCGTCGACATTCTCGAGGCGGACCGCGACGGCCAGGAGGCCAACGCCGCACAGTGGCGCGAGCAGCACGCCGCACAGGTGCAGGCGCTCAAGGACCAGCACGCCGCTGACCTTGAGCAGGCGCGGCGCGAGGCCGAGGCGCGTCTGCGCAAGACTCGCGCCGACCTGGTGGAGCGCGCCGCCGAGTCCGAGGCTGCACGCACCAAGGCCGCCGAAGAGGACCGCAAGCGTCTCATCAAGCAGCTCCAGGACGCGGAGGCGCGCCACCGCGACGAGATGCGCGCGTGGCGCGATCGCGCCGAGGAGCGCGAGGCCATCTGGAAACAGCGCGTTGCGGAGGCTCACGAGGAGGGCCGCCGCCAGATCGAGGAGGCCACGCTCGGCGATATTGAGCGCGATCGTGCGGTGCGCGAGGCGCAGGACGCGCTTGCGGACGCCGAGATGCGCCATCAGGCCGAACTGGAGCGCCTGCGCGCCGAGATCGCGGACGAGCGCAATGACATGGAGCAGTTCCGCGAGGAGGAGCGCGATCGCGCCGAGCAGGCGCGTCGGGACCTCGAACTCGAGCGCAAGCTGCGCAGGGACATGGAGGAGGCGCACCACGAGGCGCTCGCCGCCGCCAAGCGCCGCCTCACGACCGCTACGGTCGACGCGGCGGCGGCGGCGGCGGCGACGGCAACAGCCCAGGCGGCCTCCGCGAGCGGAACCGCCTCCTCAGCTTCCTTGGTCACGCGCGTGCACCACAGCGAAGAGCTCGCCAAGGCGCGGCGCGCGCTGCGTGAGCGCGACAGCGCTTTGCAGGCCGCCATCGCGCGCCTTGAGGCGGAGCACGCGCGTTCCAGTGCTGCGCGGGGCGAGTTGGAGCGCGCGCAAGCGGAGCTCGCGCTGCGTGAGGACGAGAAAAAGGAGCTCAAGGGCATCGCCGATGAACTCAGCGTCGCGCATGCCGAGGCCTGCCGCGACCTGGAGCAGGCTGTTGCGCAAGCCGACGGCCTGCAGCGCGACCTGGACAGCCTGCAGCGCGACCTCAACGCCAAGGCCGCACACCAAGAGCGCCTCAAGAGCGAGGTGGCTCTGGGTCGCGAGAACCTCGAGGACGCCCAAACGGCGCTGCGCGCCACGGAGACACGCGCACGCGACGCAGAGGCGCGCGCCACGGACTTGGCCGCACGCCTGCGCGAGGCCGAAGCCGACCTGGGCGCTGCCGCGGCGGACCGCGACCAGGCGCTGGAGGACGCCGCCGCGCTGCGCGACCGCCTCGCGGCCGCCGAGGACGCCTTAAGCGACCACGGCCGCGCCATGGACGAGCTGCACAGCCTGCGTGAGCGTGTACGCATTGCCGAGGACGCGGCGCGCCAGGAGAGGGACTTGCGCAGGGCCATGGAGGCGCGCCGCCAAGCTGATCGCAGCAGTGGCGCGCCCCGGGCCACCCCAGCGCCTGCGCCGCCGCGCTACGCGCCGTCGCCGGCACCCACACCCTTTGCGCAGCTGCGCTCCTCGTCGCGGCGCGAGCAAGCCAGCACACCCCGGCGGCGCGACGCGGCCTACCTGGCGCCCTCGCCTGCGCACGTTCACACGCACGCGCACGCGCAGGCGGAGGCCGATATCATCGAGCGCGCCGCCCGCGCTGCTGCCGATCGCACCGTGGAATCCCTTTCGCATGTGCTGAGCCAGAGCCAGAGTCAGGACCAGCGCCGCGTGGACGAGCGCTACGAGCACGGCGAGACGGAGCTGCAGAGTACCGAGGACCCAATCCGCGAGGCGCTCGCCAGCACGCTGCGCGACAAGGAGAGCGAAGTGCTCCAGTTGAAGCGGCGCATCGAAGCGCTTGCGAACACGAACATTACCTTTGTCTGACTCGGAGCCACGCCACGCCACGCCATGTCACGTTGGGACGGGACGGGACGGGGGAATGGGATGGGACGGGAACCCTCCTCCCCTCGGCGTCCTTGTAGCATCTGGTACATTTCTTACAAATCACACGTAGCCTACATTCTGCCCCGGCTCTAGCCGAGGCTGCGCCGCGTCTGGGCGAAGGAGCCAGCGCCGGAAGCTCGCCAGCTTTGCGGGTAGCCTTGGGTTGCGTTTGATGGCCTCGCAGCGGAGTGGGTATCTTTTGAAGGCCTCCCAGAAGGTCATTTGCTCCCCCAGGTCGGCAAACTCCACCTGACACCTCTTTCCATCTCCTATCCACTGCTGATGGGTGGTCTTCTCCATGCCATAGTCGTCGTCGTTGTCGTCGTCGTCGTCGTCGCCGCCGTCGTCGTCGTCATCATCATCATCATCATCATCATCACGTCCACCAGCTTGGCTGCCGCTCTCGTCCAGAGCATCCTCGGGCTCCGCCATGTGCCACTTGACGAGCTCGACGAGGTTCTGCAGGTGCAACGCGGGCCCGTCCGTCTGGATGCGCTGCTGCCAGAAGCGCAGGTAGGCGGGATCGTCGTTGTAGATCTTGCAAAAGGAGTGGCGGCAGTGGCGACCAAAAAGGACAAACATGTAGTCTCCTTTTCGTCGCCAGGCCTTCATCTTGGGTCGGTTGTAGGTGAGTAGCGAGGCATGGGAGAGCTGGTCCGAGCCTTGCGATGCCGCAAACGGGGAGGGTTCCAGCACTTGGGGCGAGCCCTCCGATGCGAGAGGTAGCACGTGCGAGTGCGTGTCAAAGGGCTCCGTAAGAATCGACCAGACGGTGCGCGACTGCACGATGTAGCGTGTCGTGGGGAAGACCGCGCGCCGGTGCTCTTTGCGCTGCAAAATGTTGTGCATGCGGACGATGCAGGTGCGGCGGCTCTTGGTCTCGGCGTACTCGGAGAGCGTCCGGCTCTTCGGATGCACGCCAAGCTGCGTGACATAACTGTTGAGCAGCGCATCGCACTTGCGGCTGGTCGAGACGTTGCAGAGCTTATGGCGCGCAATGACGCGGTCTGCAAAGGCCAGCGCCGCCTCCCCTAGATTGTGTGCTGTGTTCAGGTGACGGCGGACCTGGTCCGCGGACCAGAAGCACATACCAGCGGCGCCCTTGAGGTCGCCTCCATGATACATTACCAAGAGCGGGTCGGGCATCGTGCGCAGACTTGTCGCTGCGAAGGACAAGTCGTTGGGGTCTGCGACATAGTCGTCCAGTGCCCATGCGAAGCACACTGGACACACGAAGAGCCTGCTGGCCTCAGGCGGGACACCCACACGCGCGGCGGTGTTGCTGGGCTCTAGGTCGCGCAGGATCGCGTCTTTGTTCCATGCGGGCCCGGCCGCCGTCCTCCGCATGAGCTCGCCGCGCGACACGACCTGCGCAACCTTTCTGGTAAAGTCGATCACCGGGCCAACGTCTTGAAAGTCTTGCGCAAGCGCCGGGCGCTTCGCGGACGACGAGGTCGCCGCCGAAGCCACGGGCGCGAGCGCGGCGTTTGGCGAGGTCGCGCGCTTCCGCTTCGGCGACGGGGCGGTGGGCGCGCCGCGCGAGGTGGTCGAGGAGGGCGCCGGCACCTTGCTTTGCTGCTCGACGTGCGTGTTGGCGTTCCTGGCGTGATTGGTGAAGAATCCCGCAGACGTTGAGACGGAGTGGCCTTGCCGTTGCTTGGCCAGCTCGCGGCGCTCCTTGAGGAAGCTGGCGAAGGCGACTGAGAGGTCCGCGCTCTGCGCAACGTAGCTGTAGATCTCCTGCGCCTTGTCTAGACCCAGCGTGTCTGGATGTTTGGAGCCTGGTGCGACGAGGAGCGTGGCCCCGGTCTTGCGGTCGTGATCGCACGACCAGCCGCGGGCCGTGAAGAAATTCAACACCTCGCTCGGGCTCGGAGAGAGCGCCCGCAGGGCGCGCAGCCGTCCTTCCACGCTTTCAATGGCTAGATTTTGCGGCGGGTTGCGTGTCTCTGCCGTGGCCGCTTCCGGGGTTGGCTCGACGACCTCATCCGAGGGCTGCGCCTTGCCGCTCTGGTTCTCGGCGCGCAGTCTCTCCAGCGGATACGAGGGCGGCAAGGTCGCAGCCTTGACGGACGGGGACAGGCTGGTGTCCTGAGCGCGGCTGCTGGGCTTGGCGACCTTGGGCGTTTCTGCCTGGCGCGGGCGCGAGCTACGTGGCCTCTTCTCCTCAGGCGTAGCGAAGTCCGCCTCAACCTTCTCGTTTTGCGAGGCAGCGTTGGCGCTTTCATAGGCAGACGAGTCCTCGTAGGACACTGGAATCTTGGGCGCGGCACGCTGGGACGCGGCGGCGGCTTGGCCGTTGTTGAGCTTGATGACACGCTGGCTGTCGACAGCGCTGCTTCGAATGCTATTCGAGCTGGTCGCGCTCGCGCGCGTAGCGGTGCTCACGTCAAAGTCCACCACAAGCTGGTGTCGGCCTGCCTCGCCCGTAGGTCGCAGCTCCGCGCGGACGATGGCCGCGCGGCCCACCTGGTGGATACCGAGCGCTCGCGCATCCACAGAGAGAAGCACTTTGCCCGCGTGCTGGGATCCTCCATCCTCCAAGCTCACTTGCGCTGCGGACAGCATCAGCGGCGCGGGCCTGGGTCCGGGCGCGGGCGCGGGCGCAGGCGTGGACGTTGCAGCGATTTCGTTCGTGTTCATGTTGTGTATTGCCTGGGCGAGCGGGCCGATGGGGGTCAGCGCCGTGAATTGGATGTTGGTCATGAGATCGCGCACGACAACGCTGCGCGTCCCAAGCGTGGCGACCTTGTCCGTGACCTGCTTGAGTAATTTAAGGCTCAGTTTTTCCACGCCCTGAGCTTTCTCTGCGATTTCGAGGTGCAAAATGCGATGCTCGTAGGCGCTCTCCAGCACGCGGGCTGCTTCGTTTGCTGGAATTCTCTTGTCAAAGAATCCGGTCTCGCCATCGAGGGCGCGGCGAAGGGCGGCCGACGCGGAGGTCTCCTGCTCGCCCTCCAGCGCCTCGCCCTGGACGCCAGCCTCGGCGTCCATCGTCCTCACAGCGCCTCGGCGCGGTGCTGCCGCGGCGTGCGCCAGGTTTCGACCTTGCTGTATCACCGTCAGGAGCCTCTCACGCTCCAGCCTGGGCGCCTCGAGAGAGCAGTGTAGCCAGCGCTCTTCTTGCGCGAGCGAGCACCGCCTCGCCGGCCGCCGGCGCGCAGGTCGGCCTTGCGCTTGAACCCCTCCCTGACGGTGACCGCCTCGGCGACGTCCAGCGTCTACCGCCTCGAGCTCGAGCTCGTCCGCCTGCTCTCCGGAGCGCCCGGTCAGAGCGCGGCGCGAGTGGTGCCGCTGCGCGCGGCGGCCAAGTCACGACCGCAGCAGCCCGAGCGGCGCGAGCGGCGCGAGCGGTCGCCGCGGCCGCGGAGCACGGCTAAAGGTCTGTCGCGACCGGCGTGCCCGAGCACATTCGCAAACTGCACGAGAAGGGCGAAACCGCCGAGGATGAGAGGTCCTCATCAGGATGGCGTATACGTCGAAGAGGTGCCAGACGCACGGGTGAGAGACACCTCGTTTGCCTAACGTTGCACAGAGAGTGCGCTTGAAGCGAACGTAGGCGAAGAGAGTTCGCTTGGTGTCAATGATTATCGCTTCGCTGCATGTTCCGCAGAACGTAGGCGAAGAGAGTGCGCTTGGTGTCAGTTCTTTGCAAAGATTATCGCTTGGCTGCAAGTTTCGCAACTCGCTGCCCACCGCCTCACGGAAGGCAAGAAGTTCGCAGGTAGGCCATCGCTTGCTCGCGCTGCACAGGCTCAGGACAGAAAAAATTTACTGGTGAAAGTTTCGAGAAATGGTCGTTTGCTAGCGTGGCGCACCCTTGCGCCCCGCTCACTGGCTTGTCTGTGCTACGCGCTCCAAGCGATATAGCTATAGCTCCCTACAGCTGTGGTGGGCTTGTGCCAATTGTCCTGCACCTCGTCGCCCACCACAAAGCGTCCTCGACCGAGTATATTGCTCGCTCTTCAAAGTGGTTGGTTTCAGACAGAGCGGTTGCGTGAGTTGATGCGCCACATGGAGGGATCGAGGTTCTGCAGCCGCTCGAGCTGCGGGCCATAGGTAATGTACCAGGCGACGCCGATGAGGACACAGAGCAAGGAGATGGGCACGAAGCCGTCGATGTAAATGTCGCAGAGTTGGTCGGGCTTTTCGTCGCCGGAGCAGCTGCGGATGGTCAGAACGTCGACAAGGAAAAGGACGAGCTGGCTGGGCCACTTGCTGCCAAGGTTGGCGATGGTGTTGAGGAGCGTCATGTAGGTGCCGCCGATGGCCGGGTCAGAGACCTGGGCAAAAAAGGCCATCATGGACACGAACATGGCGGTGGAGAGCACGGAGTGGACGAAAAGGACGCCGAGGAGCGCGAGCATGAAGCCGAGCGGAAGACCGTCCGGGTGCGCGGCGAAGTCGGGCGCGAAGAGCACGAGCAGGAGCGAGAGCAGGCCGACGAAGACACGCGGCAGGTAGGCTTGCTTGAAGAGGCCGGCGAGCGGGCGCGAGGAGGTCTGGCGCGAGATAATCCCGGGGAGCAATATGTTGAGTGGCGTGATGACGACGGTGAGCGATGCGACGTGCTCCTTCTTCATGCCGCGCTCGACGAGCTTGCGCTGCGCGAGGCTGTCGGCCGCAGCGAAGGCTACAGCACGCGTGGCAAGAACGGAGAGCAGGGCGCGCACGCCAGGCAGGCCGAGGACGGCGCGCATCTGCGCGTAGGCGTCGGCGATCGAGGTGGGCACCTCGCCGGCCTCGTGGTGCGCGGTTTCCGGGACGGCCGCGAGCGGGCGGCTGCTGCTCTCGCTCTCCACGACGGCGGAGTGCATGCGGTGCAGACGGCGCTCCGCAGCGGCGCGCTCCTCCTCGGTGCGCTCGTGCTTGAAGACGGCGATGAGCGCGGTGCAGAGCAAGAAGAGCCAGCCCCAGAGCGTCATGAAGGTGGACAAGTCCATGTAGCCGTACATTTCGAGCGCCATGTAGCCGGTGAAGGCGATGAAGAAGCCGAAGGTCTGGCCCACGGCGTTGCAGGTGGACGCGTAGCCGATGTTGTGGCGCGCTAGCATGGTGACAGCCCAGCCGTCCACGGCAATGTCCTGCGTAGCGGCGAGCAGGTAGAAGACGAAGAAGAGCGCCGTGAGCTCGTACACCTTGGGCTCGCCGTCCGTCTCGCCGAGCAGGTCCGGCAGGCGCGTGGGCGCCCAAAGCAGCAGCAGGCCGATGAGCACCTGCGTCGGCACGAGCCAGGACTTGCGCCGGCCGAAGGCACGCACGAAGACGGTGTCCACGACGGGCGCCCAGAGGATTTTGAGGCTATACGGCCACGACACGCTGCTAAAGATGCCCTGCTGCTCGAAGCTCAGGCGCTGCTCCTGCAGGATGAGGTCCATGGTCTGGCTCAGGCCCAGCGGCACGCCCTGCAGCGTGTACAGCACGAGCAGAATGAACACGTTCACGTAGTCGCCCTCCAGCCCTCGCGCCGCCGCGCCGCGGCCGGCCTCGCCGGCCTCGGCATCCTGGCCCTTCCACGTCGGCATGGCCTCGCCGCCGCTGCCGCGATCCTCGCTCGCGGGTGGCGCCGGCCGCCGCCGCGCCTGTGCCATGCCGCCGCCGCGCCGCCGCTGCCTGCCGCCCCGGCCTCCGCCGCCCCCGCGCCGCGCAAGCGCTTCGACTTCAAGAGTTCTGGCTTTGATGCACGGCCAACGGCGCGAGCGAGTGCCGGCGGCGCTTGTTGAGCTTGTGTGAGCACGAGCACGGCCTTGATGTGAGGGAGGACTCTTACGGCGCGTACGACTCCTACGGCGCAGTGCTACCTACAGCGCGTACTTGGAGTACTACGGCGCATGCTAGAGTACTACGGCGGCTTCTACGGCGCGTATTGCCTCGGCTTCGACGTCTCGGTCGATCAAGGTCAAGGTCAAGGCTGAGGTCGGGCAAGGTCTCTCTCTACTCGCCGCGCCGGCCAGGCACAGGACCTGCCGCCCCGCCATCCCCCTCCCAATCATCTGCACGGCAAATCTTTACTTTGAGTCGGTTGTTGAGGCACAGTTCATCATTAGAGGATGGGGACGCGGTCAGTGCGGCCACCGCCGCCGTAGCGGCCGCCGAAGCCGGTGCGGGGGCGGAAGCCACCACGGCCACCACGGCCGCGGCCACGGCCGCGACCCCGGCCGCCGCGGCCGCCGAAGCTGGAGGCAAAGGCGCCGCCGGACTTGTCACCGCCCTTATCGCCGCCGAAGCCACCACGGCCACCGCCGCGGCCACCACGGCCGCCGCCGCGGCCGCCGCGGCCACCCTTGGCCTCGTCGCGGTCCTTGCGGCCGCGAGTGTCGGCAAAGGCGTCGAAGTTGAGGAGCTGCTCGTTGCCCTCGACGAGGACGGTGAGGTGGTCGGAGAACTGAAGCGCGAGCGCCTGAAGGTGGGTGGGCTCGCGGCGGTGGAGGACGAGGGTGTCGGTGATCTCATCCCACGAGGCGTAGAGGTCGCCGGTGATGATGAGCTTGGAGACGACGGCGTGGACCTTGGTGGCCTCGAGCTCGAAGAGCTCGCAGAGGTGCGCGCGGCGCACGGTGCGGTAGAGAGAAGAGTAGGTGTAGCACCAGACACGAAGGGCCTCCTCCTTGACCTTGCCCTCGATGAGGGCACGCACATCGGCGGCGTTGGGCATGAGATCCCAAACCGGGAGCTTGAGCAGGAGCTCGGTGGCGCCGCGCCAGTCAGCCTCCTGGAGCTTCTGGGCGGCGACAAGGACGTGGTCGCGAGTGGACTCGGGCTCGCCGGTGAAGGCCTGGCGGGACTGGATGTCAAGCAGGCGCAGGAAGGAGCGCGAGTAGACGTAGCGGTTCTCGAACTCGATGGCCAGGGTGGGCACCTCAAGGAGCATGGCCGAGGTGAGGAAGACGGCGTCGAGGAGCTCGAGCGAGAGGTGCTGATGGAAGGGCATGAGACGGCGCTTCTCGGCGGCCTCCTGCGAGAGGTTGCGGTCGTGGAAGTTGCGCCAGCCGAGGCCCTGGGCGAGGAGCTCCTTCTCCTTCTTGTTGCCGCAGATCTCCATGAGGCAGGCGTGGGCCTCCTTGTGGAGGCCGGCGCGGAAGGAGGCGAAGCCGAGCATGACGAGCGTGCGGTTGTGCATGATCTTGGTCTCGATGTCAGCGTTGCCAATATGGTCCTGCAGACGGCTCATGAGCAGGAGGTCGCGCGCCTTGTGGAAGTCGTCGTGGTGCGCGTAGTAAAAGATGGAGCAGAGCAGCGCGCGCGCCTGGGAGCGCGAGTCGCCCTCCTGGTAGATGTAGGCGGCGAGGTCCTCGAGGAGGGCGCCGGGGCTGTGCTCCACGGGCAGCTGGGCGGCAATCTCCGAGGGGGCGCCGAGGGCGGCGGCCGGATGGGTGGTCTTGAAGTCGGTGGCACCGCCGGCGCCGGCGTCGACCCAGCAGGCCGGGTGCAGGGCCTCGCGCGCGCCGAAGATGCGCTGGAACTCCTGCTCCTTGGCGAGGCGAAGCGCGATGGAGTCGAGCTTGTAGTAGATGTGCTCGACGCAGATGAGCGCGAGGCGGCTGGCCGTGGACGGGTCCTCGGCGCGCTTGTAGTACTCCATGACCTCGAGCGCGACGTCGACGAGGATGCTCTCGTCCGAAAGGCGCGAGACGTACTCCTGCGAGTGCGGGTCGACCTGGCGCAGGCACTTGGTGTACTCGTCGGCGAGGCGCTCCACAAAGACGCAGAGGTCACCGACGACGCGGACCATGTTGCCCTCGCCCGCGTGCAGGAGCGGGGTGTCATCCTCCTCCTCCTCCTCGGCAGCCGGGTCCTTGCCCTCGCCGTCCTCTGGCCTCTCCTCGTCGCCACGCTCGCGGCGCTGCTCCTGCTCGATGCGCTTGCGCTCCTGGGCGGCCTTGGCGCGCTCCGCCTTGTCGCGCGCGAGGGTGGACAGTGCGCCGAGCTCGTCGCCCGAGAAGGCGGCGAGGCGCAGCTCCGGGTTCTCGGCCAGCAGGCGCAGCACGAAGCGGATGTCCTTGACCGTCTGGCGCCACAGGTCGGGCGGCATGTGCTCGTCGATGCCCGTGCGGATGTCAAAGGCCGCTGAGATGCAGTGCATGAGGCCGCCGATCATCTTGGCCGGGCCCTGCGGCAGCAGCAGGAAGGCGAGCTGCCGCATCGCCTCCAGATGGTCGCGGCGGTTGATGCCCTTCTTGCCGCGCGAGGCCACGAGCATGAGCAGGCGCTCGTCGATCTGCTTGGGCGTGAGCACCTCCTTCTCCTCGGCCTTGTTCTCCTTGGCGCGCGCCGCCTCCTCCTTGAGGCGCTTCTTCTCCTCGTTCTTGCGCTGCTTCTCGGCCGCCATGGCGGCCTCCTCCTCCTTGCTGATCCGCTTCGTCGAAGCCTTGTCCGTGGACCGCTTCACCCAGCGCGCACGGCCCGTCAGCTGCTGGCCCTCATTGTCAGACTCGCTGCTCGACGAGGAGTCGCTCATCCAGTCCGGCTGGTCCGAGTCGTCACTGTCGCTCGAGCCGGACTCCGAGTCCGACTCGGAGCTTGACTCGGAGCTCGACGAGCTGGACGAGCTGGACGAGCTCGACCCCGAGCTCGACGAGCCATCATCGTCCTCGTCATCATCCTCATCGCCGCCATCGGCCTCAGCCTGCTCCACGGCCTTGGCGACCTCGTCCTCGAACTCGGCGATCTGCTTCGGCACACGCGCGCGCAGGCGGTTGAAGGCCTTGTTGTTGGTCTTGCTCAGCTTCTTCGCGGCCGCCTTGTTCTCGAAGAGCTCCGAGATGGCGTCGTTGAGGTCCTTGAGCATGACCAGGAAGGGGGCCACATGCTGGTTGTTGTTGGCCTTGCGCGCCTTGTCGGCCTCCGTGTTGAGCACGGCGTACTTGGCCAGCACCTCGTTCCAGTCCCCGATCTTGAGCGAGTTGCGCAGCTGCTTGGCCACCTTGCGCACGGCCTCGGTCGTCTTCACGTCCGCCGTGCGCACCACGCGCGCCTCGTCGTCCGAGTCCGAGTCCGAGTCCGAGTCAGCCGCCCACGTGCGGTTCTGCGCGGCCGCCTGCTGCTGCTGCTGCTGCTGCAGCTCTACCTCCTCGTCCTCATCGCTGCTCGCGTCGTCGCCGCCCCAGAACTTGGACATCTTCTCCGCCGCCGCCGCCGCCGCCGCGCCGCGCCGCCAAGATAGTTAGCGCGACCTCGCCTTGAGTCGAGCGACGGATGAACGGGTGGAGGGATCGATCCCGCCGCTCGTTCCCGCGCCGCCTGCAGCGCCGGGCTCGGCCGCTCCGCTCCGCGCTCTGCTCGGCGCCGCGTCCCCTGCGGCCCGCCGCCGCGCGCCTGCTTTGCGCCCGCGCGCGCGCCCTCCTTCCCCGCCTGCGCCTGCGCCTGCCTCTCCCTGCCATTGCCACGCCGCCACCGATCGCTTTCGCCCGCGTCCGCGGCACAGCCGCCACTTTGCCCACGCCGACACGGGGTTTCGCACTTCCGGCGCGCCGCTGCGCCGACCTTGCCTAACCGCGCGATCATCATCGATGCGTCCGAGTCCGAGTCGCATGCATGCGATGCTCGGGTCCTCACGCGGGTCCTCGCAATCTTGCCGTGACTGCGTGGCAGCCGTGGCTGCACTGCTGGCAGGCGACGATGCTGCTCTTCTTGTCTGATGTCCTGTCCTTGCTCGTGCCCGGGCCACGGTGCGTCGGCCGGCAGCGCATTTCGCGGATCTCGCTGCAGCGCTTGCTCGGTCCGGGCAGCAGCGGAAAGCGCATCGCATCCCATTGGCAGCATCGACGAGCAGAAGCCGCTGGGGGACGGCGGCCTTCTGCTAACTTTACTGGCCGCGCGGCCGAGGCAGCTGCGACGAGGCAGAGTGCACTGCAAGCACGAGCAGCCAGCCGCCAGCCGCCAGCCGCCAGCCAGCCAACCGATGATGGGCACCGCGCCGTAGCGCAGCTCGGCCTTGGGCGAAATCTACACACACCACTGCCACCTGGCCAGTGCAGAGGCGTGCAGACACTGCAGAGGCAGCACTGGCAGTGCTCGTCCGTTTGCTCGCGCGGCGGCGGCGCAGCTGGACTTCTTTCTTCTTGCTTGTCCCCACAACAAGCACCCAAGCTGAGCCTTGGCAGTGTTAGTTAGCGTGGTGGCGTGGAGCGAGCACTGCACTCAGTGCACTGCAACCACGAGGCGCGTCGAGCTGTCGCGCAGCACCTCGATCGCCGCCACCCGCTCCAGCGCCCAGGCTGCTGGCCTGCTGCCTCCCTCGCTTCATCCTCCACCAAGTGCACCGGTCCCGCCCGCAAGCTTGGCTGCTGATCAGAGAGAGCTGCTGCCTCCTCCCGCCCGCCTGCCTGCCGCCCGCGGCCTGCTCCTAGGACGAAAAGTTCCTGCCCGCGAACGAACGACCTCGACCTCGACCTCGACCTTGACCGACGATCCTCATGCCCTGCCACGCATGCCATGCCAGTCGACCGCTGCCTGCCAGCAGCGCAGCCGCAGCGGCCGCGGAGAGGAGCGGCGCGCGCGGCGGCGCGCGAGGGATCGGTCGGCGCGGGGCGCGCGCGAATTCGATTGCGGTGCTGCGATTCTGCGCGGGCTTGCGCGGCGCGCGAGTTCGAAAATTCGAATTTCGAATTTGAACGCGCGCGCCGCTCGCGCTGCTGCCATGCATGACTTGAGTTGAGACGAATCAAGAGAGACAAGCTACCGTAACCGGGAAAGCAAATCCAGATACGCAGCGAGCGGCGCGAGGCCAGGCTCGGGCGCGCGGCGCTCGGTCGCGCGCGGCGGCGGACTCGGCGGCGGCGGCGCGGTCTCGGCGGGGCGGCGCGGTCTCGGCGGCATCGCGGTCTCGGCGAGGCGAGGCGAGGCGGGGCGAGGCGAGGCGCGATGGCGGGCATGAGCCTGCTGGCGCGCGCGGCGGCGGCGCGGCGCGTGGGCGGAAGCGCGCGCGTCTGGGGCGCCCGCGGGCTGGCGACGGGGCGCCCGCTGGACGTGTTCGAGCCGAGGCACGTGGGGCCCAGCGCGGAGGACCAGGCGGAGATGCTCAAGGTGCTCGGGTTCTCGTCGCTGGAGGAGATGACGTCCAAGATCGTACCGGATGATATCCGGTCGGGCGGCAAGGAGCTGGAGGGCCTGCCGGAGGCGCTCACGGAGTCCGAGGCCATGGCGGAGCTGCGTCAGATGGCGCTCAAGAACAAGGTGATGCGGTCCATGATCGGGCAGGGCTACTACGGCACCAAGACGCCGGCGCCCATCATGCGCAACATCCTGGAGAACCCGGCGTGGTACACGGCGTACACGCCGTACCAGTCGGAGATCAGCCAGGGCCGCCTGGAGATGCTGCTCAACTTCCAGACGGTGGTCTCTAGCCTGACGGGCATGGAGATCGCCAACTGCTCGCTGCTCGACGAGGGCAGCTCGGCCGCCGAGGCCATGAACATGTGCTACTCGCTGACCAAGCAGAAGCGGCCCAAGTTCTTCGTGGCCGCGGACTGCTTCCCGCAGACCGTGGGCTGCGTGCAGACGCGCGGCGACAACATGGGCGTGGAGATCGTGGTGGGCGACGCCGCGCACCTGCTGGACGGCACCGTCAAGCTCGAGGAGCTCTGCGGCGCGCTCGTGCAGTATCCGAACATGTACGGCTCGCTGGCCGGCGAGCACGCGCGCCTGGCCGACGCCCTGCACGCCGCCGGCTCGTACCTGGTGGTGGCGGCCGACCTCATGGCCTGCACCGTGGCGCAGCCGCCCGGCGAGTTCGGCGCCGACATGGTCGTGGGCTCGGCGCAGCGCTTCGGCGTGCCCATGTTCTACGGCGGCCCGCACGCTGGCTTCATGAGCGCGCGCGACAGCCTCAAGCGCCTCATGCCGGGCCGCATCATCGGCGTCTCGGTGGACTCCCAGGGCGACCGCGCGCTGCGCATGGCGCTGCAGACGCGCGAGCAGTTCATCCGCCGCGAGAAGGCCACCTCGAACATCTGCACGGCGCAGGCGCTCCTGGCCAACGTCGCCGCCGCGTACGCCGTCTACCACGGCCCGCACGGCCTGCGCGACATCGGCGAGAGCCTGCTCGCCAACGCGCGCGGCGTGGCGCGCGCCGCCAAGGCGCTCGGCCTCACGCCGCTGCATGAGGACGGCTTCTTCGACACAGTCACCATTCGCTCCGACAAGGCCGCCGCTCTGCTCGAGGCCGCCGTCAACCACGGCATCAACTTCGCCGACCTCGGCTCCGACCTGGTCGGCATCAACATCGATGAGCACTTCGCGGAGCAGGACGCGCGCAGCGTGGTGGCCGCGCTCGCCGACGCCGCCGGCGCCTCGGAGGACCAGCGCGCCCAGGCCGAGGCCGCCTTCTTCCAGGACGATGACGCCAAGGCTGCGGCCGCCTCGCTGCCGGCACCGCGCCAGTCGCCCTTCATGGAGCACCCGGTCTTCAACCGCTACCACTCCGAGACGGAGCTGCTGCGCTACCTGAGCTCGCTCGAGCGCCGCGACATCACCCTGCGCGAGTCCATGATCCCGCTTGGCTCCTGCACCATGAAGCTCAACGCCGCCTCCGAGCTCATGCCCATCTCCTGGCCCGAGTTCGCGAACATGCATCCGTTCTGCCCGCCGGACCAGGCCGCCGGCTACACCGAGATGATCGACCAGCTCAACGGCTGGATCGCCTCCATCACCGGCTTCGCCGCCGTCTCCACCCAGCCGAACTCGGGCGCCACCGGCGAGTACGCCGGCCTGCTCTGCATCAAGGCGTACCACGAGTCGCGCGGTGACCACCACCGCAACGTCTGCCTCATTCCCAACTCGGCGCACGGCACCAACCCGGCCAGCGCCGTCATGTGCGGCATGAAGGTCATTGGCGTCAAGAACGACGAGAACGGCAACATCGATCACGCCGACTTCCTCGCCAAGGTGGAGAAGCACTCCAAGAACCTCGCCGCCCTCATGATTACCTACCCGAGCACCTACGGCAAGTATGAGCGCGGCGTCAAGGAAGTCATCGACAAGGTTCACGAGCACGGCGGCCAGGTCTACCTTGACGGCGCCAACCTCAACGCGCAGCTCGGCCTCACCTCCCCGGGCTTCATCGGCGCCGACGTCTGCCACGCCAACTCCCACAAGTCCTTTGCGATCCCGCACGGTGGTGGCGGCCCCGGCGTCGGCCCCATTGGCGTCGCCGAGCACCTCGCGCCCTTTTTGCCTGGCCATCGCGTGCGCAACGTCAGCGGCGAGGGCACCAACACGCGCTCCAAGCCCGAGGGCGCCGTCGCCGCCGCGCCCTACGGCAGTGCCGGTATCCTGCCCATTACCTGGATGTTCTTCCGCATGCTCGGCAAGCACGGCATGACGCAGGTCTCTCAGGGCGCCATGCTCAACGCCAACTACATCGCCAAGCGCCTCGAGGGCACCTACAAGATCCTTTTCCGCGAGAACGGCCTCTGTGCGCACGAGTTCATCATCGACTTCTCCTACCTGCGCAACTCCACCCTCTCTGAGACCGACGTTGCCAAGCGCCTGGCCGACTACGGCTTCCACAGCCCCACCACCTCGTGGCCTGTGCACTATAGCCTCATGGTCGAGCCCACCGAGTCCGAGTCCAAGGAGGAGTGCGACCGCTTCATTGAGGCCATGCTCGCCATTCACGACGAGATCCAGGAGGTCCTCGAGGGTCGCGTCGACGCGGAGGACAACGTCCTCAAGAACGCCCCGCACACCGCTGCCATGGTCACCGCCGACAACTGGACGCACCCGTACTCGCGTCAGCAGGCCGCCTTCCCGCTCCCCTCCATCAACAACCTCACCAAGTTCTGGCCCGTCGTCTCCCGCGTCGACAACGTTTCCGGCGACCGGAACCTCGTCTGCGCTTGCCCCACTGTCGAGGAGCTCGCCGCGCAGTCCTGATGCACACACCCCAAGGCCAAGACAAGCTAGTAGGCTAGAGGCTAGAGCGGAAGAAAGACAGAGAGAGAAACAGAGTGAAACAAGACAAGTTTGAGACGAACATGGCTCTTCTCTCTCTCTCTCTCTCTCTCTCTCTCTCTCTCTCTCTCTCTCTCTCTCTCTCTTCCTTCGGTGGACGACGACATGCGACGCAACCTTTTCTCTCTTCGTTTCTTTTCTCTCTTCGCAACGCTCAATTTAATATCGCTTTCGAGGCCCACTTGACACAGCGGCTCCTTTGGCGCACCGGCAGCGGGACTGCTCCCCCATGTACAGCTACTGCTCGCACCGACCGGTACAGCCTGTCAGCCGTGGCACAGGCTGGTCCGGACCTGCCTGCTCTGCCTTGCTTCACTACGGTCGATTGCACAACCTTGCGCTCAGGGCCTCTTGCCACTCTCTACCGCCGCTTAGCTTCTCCGCCGGCGTCCCATCGAGACTGCGTTCGCGTCCCGTGCCACGCCGCCACCTTTGGGACCTCGACGCCGCCCCGCGTCGTACGACGGTTCCTCGCCGAGCCATCTCACGTCGTCCGCTTCCGAGTTGCCAAGTCCTTGCGGGCTTGTTTGAGTTCCCGTCCGATTGAAAACATCGATGCGTGAGCGAAACGAACCGAGTTCGCTCAGTCGGCGAGAACTTTCCGGCATGGTTACAGCATCTTCCGTCGGCTGGGCTGGCCACCGTGAGTCGGCACGGAAGCGGTATGATGTGATGTGATGTGCTGCGATGCGGTGCAATGCGATGCGATGCGATGCGCTACGATGAAATGCGAAGCGATGCGATGCAACGCGATGCAGTGCAGTCCAGCGCGGTGCGGCCCGTCTCGCCCGGCGCAGCGAGCGAGCCCTCTCCGAGCAGCCATGGAGCGTCCCGGCCCGTCACATTTCGTCACATCTCATCCCGCCCCAGTCACATCTCATCCCGCCCCAGTCTCACCTCATCCATCCCATCGTGATTCCGAGTCCAGCCCATGTACTGCGGCCAGTCGAGAGGTGTCCCCAGTGGGACGCGCGTCCCATTGGCGCGTTGCAGAGGGCTGGGGCGTGGAGGGCCAGAGCGCGGCCGCGCGGGCAGGGGGCGGCGGAGCGCGCCTCTGGGCGCGGCGGCAGGCGGCTCAAGCAGGCTGTCGCGCCGCGCGTGCGCGAGTCTGCGTTGCGCGCACCGGCCCCCCTCTTAGCAGGAACCGCGAGTCGCGCGAGGTTCCAGAGGGGCCCTCTGGCTGGGGGCACTGGCGGCGCTTCGCAACGGCATTGGGCGGCCATTCTCGTCGCGGGCAGCCAGCCCAGGCTGCGCTGCCGCTGTGCGCTCTGCGCTGGGATGCGGGCTGGCTGCGCTGCGATGGGCTTTAACTTACTGGGAGAGTTGCGTGCCACGGGACCTTGGTCGCGGTGGCGATTGATTCAACTCAGGCTTGCGTGGTTGCCTTGCGTCTCGGCGTCTAGGCTACGTGCGTTTGCTAGCGAGTGAAATGCGCCACCGCACTCGTCTTCGAAGAAAGCTTCAGCTCAGCTCAGCTCGCAGCTCAGCTCACGCAGGCTTCCTCTCTTGCTTTCATGCTTTCGATCCGTGGCGGCTGGTGCTGGCCCGCCGGCGCCACTGCCGCCAGCCACTTGCTTGCTTGCTTGCGCTGACATTAAGGCCAAGCAAGCTCATGCTTTTCATTAGTTGATGGCCAGTCCACACGGTGCCACGGTCTCGCTTGCTTCCTCCTCCGGCCGCTCCACAAGCTACCTCATGGCCAATGCCCACTCGCCCGCCTCTGCGCTCGCCATGAATCCCTCCGCCATCACTTCGTCGCGAAGCATGGCGCGGCACTGCGCGTGTCTGGTCGGCCTCGCCCCGCCAGTTCGCGCTTGCTGCCGCCCACGCAGCCTCCTCAGCCTCCAGCCCCGCCCACCACACGCAGTCGCTGCCCGTCGGTCCAGCCCCTCGGGCCTTCGCCGCTGCCTGCGCCTCGCCGCCCGGCCCTCGCCTCGCCCGCGCGCAGGCTAGCTAGGCTCGTCCCTCCTCATCCTCCCGCGTTCGTTCGCTGCGTCCTGCCGGCTGCGGTGGTCGCCCCGGCTCTGGCCCACCCACGGGCGCTCAAACGGAAGCCGCCCGAAACGGACGCCGCCGGCCCGTGCAGCGCGGCGCGGCGCGGCGCGGCCTGCTGCGCTCGCCTCGCGCCGCGCCGCCGGCCGCCGCCGCCGCGCCGCCGCGCCGCGCGCCGCGCGCCGCGCCGCGCTCTCCGCGCTCTCGCGCTGCCGCCGCGACTGGGACGCGCGTCCCACTGCGCGCCGCTCCCGGACAAAACCAGACGGAGCGCGTGCAGCGATCGGAGCGCGGCGGCGCAGCAGGCGCGGCGCGGCGCGGCGGCGCGGCGCGGCGAGGCGCAACGGTCGCGCGGAGCGCGGCGGTAGCGCCCCTCCTGCCCCGCCTCCCGTGCGCGCCGTGCCCCCCGCGCCGCGGGCGCGCCGCGCGCCGCAGAGCCCGAGCGCACGCGGCGGCGCGAGAGGCGAGCGAGCGCAGGCGGCGCCGCGGCGCCCGCGCGCCGCGGGCGAGGAGGCAGAGCGCCGCGAGGCGAGGCGAGGCGAGGCCAGGCGAGGCGAGCCAGGCGCGGCCAGGCGGGCGGGCGGGCGAGCGAGGCCGCCAGGAGGCGGAAGAGGCGCGAGGGAGGGCGTGCGTGCAGTTGAGCAAAACTGGGACTGGGACGCGCGGAGGGCGACGCGCGCGAGGACATGAGCGCCGCGCAGACGGCAGCGGCCGCGGGGCAGGCGGCGAACGGGGCGGCGGCGGCGGCGGCGGCGCTGGGGCAGGTGCAGACGCAGCAGACGCAGCAGATGCAGCAGATGCAGCAAATGCAGCAAATGCAGCAGATGCACCAGGTGCAGCAGGCGCCGCAGACGCAGCAGGTGCAGCAGGCGCAGCAGGCGCAGCAGGCGCAGCAGATTGCGGCGAACAGCGCAGCGGCGGCCAAGCGCGCGCGGGAGGAGCAGCTGCAGCAGAACAGGGACTGTGGCAAGTGGACCAAGGAAGAGGACGCGCTGCTCAAGAAGGCAGTGGACTCGATCGGGGCGCGCAACTGGAAGCGCATCTCGCAGGAGTTCTTGAACGGCAAGCGAAGCGACGTGCAGTGCCTGCACCGGTGGCAAAAGGTGCTCAAGCCAGGGCTCATCAAGGGCCCGTGGACCAAGGAAGAGGACGACACCATCATGGAGGCGATCGAGAGTGGCGTCACCAAGTGGTCCGAGATCGCCACGCTCATCCCAGGCCGCATCGGCAAGCAGTGTCGCGAGCGCTGGTTCAACCACCTGGACCCGAGCATCAAAAAGGGTGGCTGGACCGAGGAGGAGGACCGCATCCTGGTCGAGTACCAGGAGAAGCTGGGCAACCGCTGGTGCGAGATCGCAAAGGTGCTGCCGGGCCGCTCCGAAAACGCCGTCAAAAACCGCTGGAACTCGGCCATGCGCCGCAAGTTCCAGCAGAAGCGCAGCAAGCAGACCACCGCGGCGTCCTCCTCGTCGGCGGCCTCCTCCGTGTCCGGGGCCTCGGTCTCGTCGGCCCCACTCAGTGGCGTGCTGAGCAACATCAAACTGCAGCACACGCCAGGCCCCAAGCAGCGCAACAACGTGCGCCTGCCACCAGAGGCCGTGCTCGTGGAGCAGCCCACGAATCGCAACTCGGTCATTGCCGCGCGCGAGAAGATCCGCCGCCACCAAGAGCTGCTCAAGTCCACCAGGGACCGCGCCGCGGGAGGGCCCGCCGGCGCCGGCACTGCGGCCGCGGCTGCCACCGCAGCTAACGCGGGTTCCGCCTCCGGCGCCGCGAGCGTCGCCTCCTCGGTCCGTAGCGCCGACTCGCGCGGCGGCGCGAGCAACCGCATCTCCGCCAACGGCGTGCTGGCGGCCGCCGCGGCGGCCGCGGCGGCCGTCAAGGAAGAGAACGCGGCTGCGGCCGCGGCTGCTGCGGCCGCGGCCGCGGCTGGGTCCTGCTCCTCCACGACGGCCACCAAGGGCGGAGCCCGAACCAAGGGCGTGCCCTTCCAGAACAAGACCAACATGGTGGGCGAGAACTGCGGCGCCACCTCCAACGGCGCCGCCTCCAAAAAGCGCGTCCCGGGGAGCGCCACCTCGGCAGGCAGCGAGCTCTCCCTCATGGCCGGGTCCGTGTCCTCGTCGGCCACCTCGCGGCCGCCGTCGGCCGAGGCCACGCGCAAGCGCGGCGCGGCCAGCGCAGAAGATGACTCGGACGCCAAGGCAAATCGCGCGCGGAAGCGTGCCAAGAAGGCCGGCCTCAAGCACTCCAAGGCGGTCATCAGTCTGCTCAAGTTCGGCAACTTCGTGCGCGAGCTCGGCCGACGCAAGGGCTTCGCCGACATGACCTTTTCCGACAGCCAGCAGCAGGCCATGCACCAGGAGGTGCTCAACTTCGTCGAGGAGGCCAACCAGAGCGGCACTACACTCGCCGTGAGCGCCGTCTGGTCGCGGATACAGCAATACATCTCGGGCCAGCAGAGCCCAAGCCCGAGCATGACCGACATCCTGCCGTCTGTGCTCACGCCGCGGCCCAAGCCGCGCACCAAGAGCGGCGGCATCAGCGGCGGCGTCGTGCGCGGCGCCTCGCGCAAGACCCATTCCAACAAACCGCGCAACCTCCATGTACAGTGTAGTCTAGACCCGTGCGAGTGGACCATGGCCGGCGGCACGCCCACGGCGCTCACACAGCAAAACACTCCGGTCAGCGAGATGCTCAACTTCATCCCGCCACTGCCCGCCATCAACCCGTGCATCTTCTCGCCCACGCCGCGCGGTGGCAACTCATGCCCGACACCGCTCAACGGCCTGCCGACGCCCACGGGCGCCGACTTCAAAAAGGTCGACGTGGGTGCTTTTGACGATACGCTCTTTGGTGAGGGCATGTTCCTGCTCGACCCTTTTTCTCTCGCCAGCAACCCGCCCGTGCTTTCCCCGATTCTGCGCCACACTCAGACCCTGCTCTCCTCCGACTGAACCTTGCTATTCCCCGCCCCTTTCACGCCCTGCCGCTGATCACGTGTCGACAAGGAGAACATCCACGACCCCCAACAATAGGAAACAAAACAACGAGTACACGCTCTTTTGCCACCACACCACAAACAGATACCTTTACCTCTCTCTCTCTCTCTCTCTCTCTCTCTCTTGGTCTATAGAGCTTGAGAAGAAAATAGATCATCTCTCTTCTGTTTATCATCGCCACCTTTGTATCAGCACAATTCAATCCTCCGCACAATCCTCAAAGTCCGCCTCCTCGTCGTCGTTGCGGCCATCTTCGTCCTCGCTCTCCACGCCTACATCCTCAGGGCCGGGCGGCGGGGCGCGCGTCGGCACCGCTGGCGCTGCTGGTGCTGCAGGCTCCGAGTACGGGTACGAGTCCTCGCGAGGCCTTGGAGGCGGCCGAGAGGGCGCCGAGACCGCGCCAGGCGCCGAGGCCAGGTCGATCCCCTCAGCAGCCTGCCGCAGCATGCGGGCCGCCTTCTCCAGCTGCGCGAGGCGGTCGTCCGGCTCGTGAGCAGACGTCAACGCAGGAGACACGCCGCGGTGCGCGTCGTGGCGATGCGATACGGGATGGTGTTGTGTGCCTCCGCCGTTTCCATCGTAGCCGTCATAGCCGCCGTTCTCGCTCGCGCCCGACCCCAAGGCACCAGCCCCACCGTACGAGGCCGGAGAAAGCGTGTCCAGTCGCGGCACGGGCCGCGTGCTGTGCGAGGCGCCGCCCGGGCTGCCAATGGGCGAGACGCCATAGTCCAGAGAGCGTGGCGTGCGCGACGCGCTTTGCCACGAGGCCGATGCCGGGCGGTCGCCCAGCGGACCGCTGCGCGAGCTCGGCCGCGACCACGACTGCGCGCCGAGCATGGACGCCGAAGACGGCGTCGAGAACTGTGAGAACGAAGAGGTCGACGAAGAGAGCGACGCAGGCAGCGGCGCAGCCGCGGCGATCACGTAGCACAGATCTGCAAGCCAGCCCTCGAGCGCCTCGTCGCCGCCACCGGGGAGCAGCTTCCACACCTTGCCCCCGGAGCGCACGAGGAGCCCGCTCGCGAACGACTTTTGCAGCAGCCCGCGCGAGACAGAAGCGCCCGCCAAGGGAATCGCTGCGACCTGCAGACGGCCGTCCGGCGAGCTCAGCACGAGCTCAGATGCTACTGGCGACGCCGCCAGCACTAGGCGCGCGTAGTGCTCCCGCGCCGCGCTCGCGCCGCGCGCCAGGTGGTGCAGCGCGCCCTCGCGCACAACCACCTCGTCGCGCCGCGGTGGCAACCCGCGCCGCATCAACGCCTCTTCACTCGGGTCCGCGCCCGGAAAGCTGGCGTCTGGCGCCACGTCCGCGCTGCCGGGCGAAAATCGTGACGCCAGCATATGCTCCACGGCCGCGTCCATCGTGAGCGGCGTCCAGATCGCGGTCGCCAGGTTCGTCACGGACGCAACAGTGCGCTCGCGCAGACGCGAGCGCAGGAGCGCGCGGTCCTGCGAGGATACATGCACGTTGGGGCCCGACGACGGGACCGCCGCCGTCGTCGCGCCGGTCACCGTGGATGCGCCGCCATCTGCATCCCCGGCTGGACCCCCATCTTCGTCGTCCGTGTGACCGTCTGCGACCGCGGCGGCGCGAGCCATGTCCACGTACACCTGCTTCTCGGCGTGGCCCAGGCCGTCCCAGAGCGAGGAGACCTGAGAGTTCGAGAAGCCAAAGAGCTTGGTCTTCTCCGCTTCGAACAGCCGAAAGCCCTCGATGATGCTGGCGCCGTGGCGCTGGTGCTGCCTCCGGCCCGGCGATTGCGGCGACGGCGCAAACGCCGATGCCCTTCGCTCCGCGTGACCATTCTCGGACTCATCCTTGGTCGGGCTCGCCGGCTGCGACGTCGAGGACGCCATCGGCGATGGCGGTCGCTTCCCGTTGCCATTCTCGTTGCCGTGGGCGGCGGCAAGCTTCGCGTCGGTCCCAGCCTGGCCTGCTTCGACTTGGTCTTCGCCCTCGCCATCCAATGCCTCCAAATCAATCAGGTAGCGTGCTGGCTCCGCCCTGGGCTGCTGCTGCTGCTGCTGCTGCTGCTGCTGCTGCGCGCGGGCCGGGCGACGGGCTACGCCGCCTCGACCGCGGGCGCCCTCGCCGCTCCCAGCGCCGCCGTCGCGCGGGCTGTACGAAGATGTCGACCCCCTGGACGATGACCTCCTCTGCGGCGGCTCCGTCGCGCGGCGCGGCTGGCGCGAGCGGGTGCGGTACGAGGGCGAGGCAATTTTGGACGAGGCGCGAGGGAGCGGCGCGGCGCGACGCATGGGTCGGGCCTCGTTCCCATCCTCGTCCTCGTCCTCTGCTTCGACCTCACCTTCACGGTCGTCGCCAAGTGTTGTCTTGGACAGCGCCTTCCCGAACAGCTGGCCCAAGAGGTCGTCCAGGAGCGCGGCAAAACGCTCCGCGACACGCTCAATGAGCTTCTTCCAGCGCGGCTGCGAACGCGCCGCGTTGCCGCGCGCAAAGGCGCGCCACATCGTGTCCACGTCCTCGGCCGAGCCCCAAGGCTGGGCCGCGACATGCTTGTCCAGGCGGAGGCGCGGGCCTTGCACGAGCAAAAACCGCGCGAGCGCCACCATGGCGCCGTCTTGGTCATCGTCCGGTACCTCAAGCTGCACTGCGCGCGCCCAGCAGCCGGCCGCGTCCGCGAAGACGTCCTGGTGGGCGTTGAGCGCGACGAGAAGCTTCTGTAGCCCCATATCGTCGAGGCCCACGCCTGCCTTGCGCGCCGCGCGCCGCGCGTCCGCGTCCGCCTCCCTGGCGCGCAGACAGTGCCGCTTGAACTGCGCAAGCGTGAGGATGCCGTCGCGGATCTGGCCCTGGGACAGCGCGCGAAGCGCAGCGACCGCGCGATCCTGTGCCGCGGCGCGCGAGGTGAGGCCGCTGCGGTTGTGGCCGCCGCCGCTACGGGCCGGCCGCGGGGAGGCCGCCCTGGCCCTCTCGAAGTTCTCCACCTCCTGCGTCAGCACCAGGCCCAGGGCGTCATCCAGCGTCACGAAGCCGCGGCCGTCGCGGTCCAGACAAAAGAAGACCTTCTCGCACAACGCGAGCCGCATGCGCAGCTGGTGCTGCTGCGCCTGGCGCATCTCGGGGTCGGCATCCGCCTCGCGCTCGGCCGCTGCCCGCAAAATCGCGCGGTTGCCCTCATTCACCGTGCAGGCGAACATGAGTGCCAGATCGCGCTCACTCAGCTCCCTGGCGCCCAGCTCCGTGCAAAAGGCCGCCTTGGAGATCTCTGCGCCGCCCTCCACCGCGCCGCGGCCGCCCCGTTGAGCCCAGTCCGCGAATGTAGCCTCCAGCTCGCCGCTGGCCGCCTCGCCGCGCACGCGCCGCTGCAGCGCGTCCAGGATCGCCTGCAGCGCCTCGCGGTTCGCGCGCGGCGCCGTCTCCACGAGCAGCGCCCACCACAGGCCTTCGGCCACGCCGAGCCATCTCGGCGTCGGTGCCAGCATCTTTACTCGTCACCTTTTCACGCTCGCGGCGGATGCGCAGAAACGCGCCTCGTTTCAGCAGCGCCCCGCGCCGCCGTCCTGATCCTTGCACGCGCCACCGCCGATGCCACCGCCACCGCCCTTGCCGGTGCTGCCGCCAACACGGTCGCTGCCGCCACTGTCGTCGCTGTCGCCGTCGCCGTCCTCGTGGCCGTCGCCGCCGCCGCCGCCCCCGCCGCGCACCAAGGATGCCGCGCCCTCGACGCCGCGCAGCGCCGCGCGGAGACGCGCGCACGCGCGGGAGCGGCCGCCGCCGCGCAGCGCCCCACGCGCCGCAGCCGCCGCGCGAGCGAGGCTGGCGCGCTCGGGGTCTGCCGCTGCAGCTGTCGTTCCACTGCAGCAGCTGGCAAGATGGCGCGCAAGGCTGTGCAGCGCCACCAGGAGGCCACAAGCCGTCGCCGCCCGGGCGCGCGCGCCGGCAGCTGCCGGTGGCAAGGCGGTGCGGAGCTCGTCCTCCAGCACGCGCAGCGCGCCGGCCGCGGCCGTGGCGTCGCCTGCGGCGACCTGGCCCCGCACAACGGCGTACAGGGCAGGCGATACGGCGCCATCGCTGGCGCGCCGCAGCACAGCGCGTAGGACGGCGCCACTGTGCAGCGCTCCGGGATACCAGCAGTGCAGGGCGGCCTCGGACCACGCTACGACCGCGGGGAAACGTGACGCGCCGCTGCGCGCCGCCGCGAGCGACTCCCAGCGGACCCAGGTGGCGAGAGGTGGCGCGTCCTGCGCGGACGAGGGCAGTGCAAGCCGCGCGTAGAGCGCCTCAATGTCAGGGTCCGCTGCCCACCGCTGCGCGGAACCGTCCTCGCTGTCCTCGTCCTTGCTGTCTTCGTCCTTGCTGTCCTCGGCCTCGTCGACTTCGTCATGACCGGCTTCGTCGATCAGAAACGTGGTGCGCCGGGCAAGCCACGCGTACATGGTGGCCAAGGGCAGGATGATGGGCGCCGCTGGTCCGGGCCGCTGGCCCGCGCAAGTGCGGAGAAGACGGTCCACGAGTGCCTCCGCGTCTCGGGCCTCCGCCATCGCGTCGTCGTCGTCGTCGTCGTCATCCTCCTCCTCCTCTGCTGCCGTCGCGGCCGCCAGGTGATCAGCATAAGCAGCCAGGAGGTCGACGAGCGCGGCCATGAGCTGTTCGGCGCGCACTGCGTCCCGCGCAAATGGCCAGGCGCACGCAAGCCTTGCGGCCAGCAAACACTGGTTCTCGCCGAGGGCGCGGGCCGCCGCGTGCGCTTGCAAGTGCTGTAGCATGCCGTGCACGCGGTCCCAGACACCGTCGGCGAGCGCCGGCCAAGTCTCGGCCGCAGCGCCGATGAAAGCACGGAGCGTCTGGCCGCCCCATGCCGGAATCATGGCCAGCACCCCGTCCACCAGCGCGAGCGTCGGGACCAACTTGGCATGCGCGGCCTTCTGCAAGGCGTCGCGGAAGCGGGCCCCTGCCACGTCCGCCTGGTCGGCGGCGGCATCGGCCGCGAGCGTCTGCAAGAGCGCCTCGACGCGAGTCGGAGTCGAGGCTGCGCTTGCTGGCAACAGCGCGTCGCGGGACCCAGTCTCGGCCGCCTGCCGGCGCGCGGCGAGCCAGTCGCGAAGCCTCGCGCGGTCCAGAAGTGGGCGCGGCGCGGCCGCGTTGGTCAGCGCAAGCACCACGTGCATCTGCGCATCGCGCGCGCGCGTTGCGTCTGGGTGCCAGGCGGCCAGTCGCATGGTCCCCACAAAGGCCGGCGCGAGCCAGCGCTCCACAAGCGCCGGGTAGCTGGTCGCGAGGCGCAAGAGCACGTTCTCCTCCTCAATTTCCGCCGCTGCCGCCACGTGACCCTCGCCTGCTGCTGCAGCCTGAGCCACGAAGAGGTTTGCCACTTGATGGGCGGCGCGGTCCTGGCCCGCAACGAGGGCGTCCGCCGCAATGGCGCGGCCCGCCTGGGCGGCGCCGAGCGCGCGCAGCGCCTCCTGCAAGCGCGCCACAAGCGCCTTGGTCGCCATGACGTGGTTTGACAGCCGCGATCGCTTCTTGACCAGCACCAGGGTGTGCTCGCGCGCCGCCTCGGCAGACTGCTCCGGCGCGAGGCGCTTCCAGGCGCGCAGAATGTCCTTGTCCACCTGGGCCAGCTGCTGCGGCGCTGCGCGGCCCGCAGCGCGTAGCTTTGCCAGCACCTGCTGGCGGAACCACCCGCGGTAGTCCGCTGGCTCGAGGCCCTCGGGCCGACCCAGCGTGGCCGCTTGCGCTAGCTGCGAGGCCAGCACCAGCTTGTTGATGCGCGTCTTGGCAGTCTCCACGCCAAGCGCTTCGGCGAGGAGCCGGTTGGCCGACTGCAGTGCGTGCCGCGCCACGTCAGGGCCGACGTCCGCCTGCACGCAAAGGTAGAGCGCAGCGACGTCGAGTGGGCTCTCCTGCGGGCTCGTGGCGCCTAAACGCAGCGCGACAGCCTCGTCCAAGGCGCCGGCCCCGCCGACGCGGTCCACGAGCGCCCGCGCGAGCTCGGCTTGGGCGACCCAGGCCGTCGCCAGCGCGCCTGATCTTGCTGGATCCGCGCTCGCCCGCTCCTCAAACCAGCGCACGGGCTTGTACACGGACACGAAGAAGTTCGCGAGGCGCACGCGCGCCTCCGCAGCGGAGAACTGTCCGCCGCGCAGCACCTCACAGGCGGCGCGCAGCACTTGGGGCCCGGCCTCTGGCGCGCCGGCCAGCGCCTCGAGCTTCTCCATGAACCTCGCCCGCGTCGCCGCCGCCAGGCCGCTGTCCTCGCCTAGAAGCTGCGCCCAGGGCGCGGGCGTCGAGATTCCGCCGCGCACCACGGCGCACGCCAGGTCGTCCACGGCCACGTCCGGCCGCGCCAGCAGCGTCGCCACGGCGCTGGCGGCTCGCAGCACTCCGGCTGCGTGCATGCCCTCCACCAGCGCCACGACCCAGGCGTCCCTGTCGCTGGGCACGAGCTCGAGCGCCGCGTGCGCCGACGCCTCGGCCGCGGCCGCGTCCCGGGCGGCCAGCGTTTTCGCCGCGGCCTCCACGGCCGATCTCTCCGCGCCCATGGCGGCCGCCACGAGCGCCCTGGCGCCCTGCTCGCGCGCGTCGCCGGCGCCGCGCGGCCTCTTGCGCGCGCGCGGTTCCTCCTCCTCCTCGCCCCCCTCGTCCTCCGCCCCGCGGCGCCGCAGCCGCAGCACGCCGCGCGCGACCGCCAGGGCGGCGTCCACGTCGCGCCACACGCCGCGCGCCGCGCGAGCGCGCGCCGGCGCCATCCTGGCGCGCAGCGCGGGCGAGCGGCTGCTGTGGATGGGGCTCTGGAGTGCCTGCGGCGACTTTGACTTGAGCGTTTGACTGTGAATTTATTTGAAATCGTCGGTCGTTAGGCACGCGTGACCGCCGCGGCGCGACTTCGTGCACGACGTCGAAACGGCGTTGTCGTGCACGAGGCCGTGTTTCTGCATTTTGTGCACGGCGCGGGCATTTGCAAGTGCGCAGTGCGTTCGTACGTACCACGCATGCTTATTCTTAAAACCGCGATCGCGAAACCTGCACTGGGCTTGGCGGGCTGTGGCGCCGAGGCTGTCTGAGGATGCCCTCGTCTTGTTCAGATTTTCCGAACGGTTCTCGATCCCGAATGCCAGGTCGGGGCAAAACCACGCAGCCGGATCAGAAGGTGGTCTCGTGATTTGCATTGCAGTGCAATGCGATCCAGTGCAGACCGACAGCCCGAGGCAGACGGTGCCCGTCATCGGCAGCCTGAGAGAGCGAGCATGCGCTACGCACAGGGCCGCTCAACAGAATGTCGTCCGATCGTCTGCTTCGCGGCCGGCAAAGAACCGACCGGAACCCTACGGGCGAGCGGCTAGTTTGGTCTCCAGCCCGCGCGCGAGGTGGACTTGCGGGCCGTGCGCGCGGGCTCGCGGCGCAGCGCCGGGCGCTGCAGACCCTTGAAGACGTGCGTCGCCCGCCCCGCGCCCGCCGGCCCTCCCTGCTGGGCGCGGCGCGCGAATCCAGCTGCGTCGCGGGCGCGGCGCGGCCGGCGGCGAGAGCTTCGGCGGCCGCCTTGTTCCAGGTCTCGCCAGAGATCAAATTGTCTGTGAGTCAGAGTTTCCCTTCTCTTCTTCAACTTGAAGTTCAAGTTGGCTTCTTCTCCGAAGCGCATCAATGGGATCCGCGCAGAGCAGCCCCGGCGCCGGCGCAGCGGACGCAGCAAACGCGCTTCGCGGAGGCCAGGCGCCCGAGGCGAGGTGCGCAGGCGCGGCGGAGAGGCGGCAGAGCGCGGCGCGGCGCGTCTCGTCCGCAGCGCAGTCCCTGGCGCGGTCGCTGTCGCGGCGCAGATCGTCCCGGAGAGCGACCATGGGGGCTGACATGGAGCAGGAGGCGCGCAAGCTCTTCGCGCGCGCGTACGAGGGCGCGGCGGCGGACGCCGAGGCGCCGGCGGCCGAGTCGCTGCAGGGCGCGCTGTGCGTGACGGCGCCCGGGCGCGTGAACCTCATCGGCGAGCACACGGACTACAACGACGGCTTCGTCATGCCGCTGGCGCTCAAGATGGCCACCTTCTGCGTGGCGCGCCGCCGCACGGACGGTTCCAGCACGTGCAGGCTGGTCTCGGCCTACATGCCGGACGAGCCGCCCGTGGAGTTCACGCTGGACGAGTCCAGCGACAGCCTCGTGGCTGGCAAGGACAAGTCCTGGGCCAAGTACGTCAAGGGCGTCATCAAGCAGTACTACCAGGAGCTCGCGGCGGCCGCGCCCACCGAGGACGGCGCCGCGGTCGTGGGCTTTGACGCGGCCTTCGCCAGCGACGTGCCGCTCGGCTCGGGCCTCAGCAGCTCCGCCTCGCTCGAGGTCTGCACGGCCACCATGCTCGAGGCCGTCTACGGCATCACCTCCGTGTCGCCCGTTGATCGCGCGCTGCGCTGCGTCGAGGCCGAGCATACCTACGCGCTCGTGCCCTGCGGCATCATGGACCAGTTCATCTCCTCTTGCGCCGTCAAGGACCGCGCGCTGCTCATTGACTGCCGCTCGCGCGAGACCACCGAGGTGCCGCTCGACGACCCGGACCTGGTCATTGTCGTCTGCAACTCCAACGTCAAGCACGAGCTCTCCGGCTCCGAGTACCCGGATCGCGTCAAGCAGTGCAAGGCCGCCGTCAAGGCCGTCAACGAGGAGTTCGGCGCTGACGGCAAGTCGCGCGCCGCCCTGCGCGACGTCTCGCTAGAGGAGCTCAAGGCCGTGCACGACAAGGGCGCCATCGACGATACGACCTTCAAGCGCGCCTGCCACTCCGTCGAAGAGGATCAGCGCACGCTGTCCGCGCTCAAGGCCGCCCAGGCCAAGGACTATGCCACCGTCGGCAAGCTCATGGTGCAGTCGCACGAGTCCCTCCGCGATAACTACGAAGTCAGCGTCCCGGAGATCGACTTCCTCGTCGAGGAGGCCCTGAAGCAGGACGGCGTCTACGGCTCGCGCATCACCGGTGGCGGCTTCGGCGGCTGCACCGTCTCACTCGTCGAGAAGGCCAAGGCCGACGACGTCATGGCCGCCCTTTCCGCCGCCTTCTCCGACAAGTACAACCAGGACTGCACCTGCTTCGCCACCAAGCTCGAGGCCGGCGCGCGCCAGGTCTGGAGCAACTGACTGACTCTCTGACTGCACCTAGAACGCATGATTCTTCATGGGTCTAGCTAGGCCTAGAGAGCGCGCACAGTACCTCCACAATTTCCCTCCATCCCTCGCCCACCGTCAGCTCGGACTGCCCATCCTCACCTTCTATTTTGCGACTGCATTTTCATCATCATCATCATTTGCTCTCCTTTTTACAACTCCCCATCACCCTTGTTGTCCTCGACGAGTCTTGCGGTGTTCCTCGAAACGTTGGGTCATGGTCCGGCGCCTTCCAGCAGCTTGCGCTGCGCGTGGACCTCGAGCTGCCGTAAGAGCTTTGTGATGCGCTGACCGGTGTACGAGAGCCCATCCTCGCCTTGCGGTAGGACCTCTGTGGCCATGCGCGCTCGTGCGTTTAGCTTCGCCACCAAGATCCACAGGCCCTCCAGCGAGTCCGTGTGCCCGCCCTGCGACCGCGCCAGTGTCAGCAGCAACCGCACGCACGGCAGCGACTCCGCGCGGCACGCCCAGTGCAGCGCTGTGTCGCCGCTCGAGTCCTGTGCGTACAAGGAGGCGCCCTCGCGCACCAGCAGCTCCAAAATGTCGCTGCGCCCGGCGCGCGCCGCCACGTGGATGGGCCGCGTTAGGTCCAGCGCACTCTGGGCCGCGTTCGGGTTGGCGCCCTGCGCCAGAAGCTCCTTGACCACGTCGACGCGCGAGTGCCAGCACGCCTGGTGCAGCAGAAGTCGTCCGCTCTCCGGATCCGCCTGGTCCACGTTGAACGTCTTCTTCTCTTGGTACAGGCGACGGTCCCGTTCCTCCTTGAGCGCCTGCCGGAAGTCCTCCAGCGAGCTCTTCGCTGAGGCCACGGCGTGCCACGGCGACCGGTACCCGTCCTTGCGCACCAGAAGCGGCTTCTTGCGCCTGGTGGGCGACACCGTCCTGTTGCCAGCGCCCGCATGGACCTTCTTTGTATCTTTGCTGCTCTTGTCCCCGGCTGCCGACCTGGACTTGTCCGCGTCCTCCTCGCGTCCCGTCTTCCCGTCGCGCTGTCGAAGCCCCTTGGCCCACGCTGCGCGACAGCGCGCTACGAAGGCCCGTCTGCACTCCAGCTCGAAGTTATGCTGGCCCTGCGCCGCCATGGCGGCGCGCTGCGACGCCTCCTCGGCCATCATGCATCGCGCCGCGCGCTCCTCGTTCGCGCGTTCCTTCGCCGCCCGCACTTCCTCCTCGAGCTGCTTTGTCGATGCCCACGCCGCCAGCACCGCGGTCATCGCGCGCTCGTACGTCGGCCACCAGGGCGAGCTTCCCTCAATCTTATCCACGATGAAGCCAAGCTCAGACTCGAAGCTGTCGCCGTTCTCGCGCGCCGCCTCCGCCGTTTTAGCGAAGGCATCCTCGTAAGCCGCGCTGTCCACCTCCAGCAGCCGCCGCACCAAGTACCGCGACGAGCACGTCACCCGCTTGGCCAGCTGATTCGCCGCCTCCCAGCGTCTCTCCAGGATCGACTCCGACACGGCCGTTCGGTGCGCAAACACCTGCACGTGCCGCATGCGCAGGTCCGCGGTCCTGCGCTCCTCCTCCACCGCGCGCTGCCGCTCCCCGAGCGATCGCACGGACGTCAGTCCTTCTCTCACCACAGCATCCGCAATCTCCTTGGCCTTGGCATTCGCCATGCCCAGCAGGGACGAGTGCAGCCCAAGCATCGACTTGGCCGCCAGGAGCTGCTGGGCCTCGCAAAAGACCATCGACTTGAGCGCCTGGGACACCGCCTCGCGCGTCGCCTCCTCGCCACGTGCGTTCTCAATCTTTCCGATTTCCTCCTGCGCCTCCTCCGCCGCAACTTCCGCCACGCGCACGGACTGCTGCAGAGACTTGGAGCGACGCCCCTCCACGCTCGCTCCTTCATCCGTCGCGTCCTCGCCTAGCCTCTTGAGCACTTCCATGCGCTTCCCGTTCAACACCAGCAGCACATCCAACATGCGAAAGCGCTGCGCCACGTCCTCCGGCATTGTGTCGAGCGGTGTCCCAGAAATTGGGCTCATGGACTCGCCTGATGTGGGGCTCACCGGCGAATGGGGGTTCTTTTCGCGAGAGTCTCTGTCTGTTTCAGAGACCTTGGCCACGTCAGAGTCCCTGGCCACGTCGGAAACCTTGGCCATGTTGGCCACATCAGAGGCCTTGGCCATTTCAGAGCTCTCCACTTGCGAGGCCATGTCACAGACGACCTGCTGAACGATCTTTTCCAGCTCGACTTGGGCTTCTTCCTCCTGCTTGATCTCGTCTTCCTCGGCATTGCCAAGCTTGGGCTCGCGGCGCGCAGTGCCACCTGGCGCAAGCTGGTCCTGTTTGACATCGCCTGGCTCCAACATGTGGACGTCCTTCTGCTGCTTGGTCTCGGCATCGTCTGACTCCGTCTTTTCGGCCGTCTTGTCATTCTGCTGGACTCCGGCATCATCTTGTTGCTTGGCTTCCTCAGACCTCTCATCGACCTGCTTCTCCTTGGCGTCGTCCTGCTTGGCCATGGTGTCGTCCTGCTTGGCCATGGTGTCGTCCTGCTTGGCCATGGTGTCGTCCTGCTTGGCCATGGTGTCGTCCTGCTTGGCCATGGTGTCGTCCTGCTTGGCCTTGGTGTCGTCCTGCTTGGCCTCGGCTTCCTTCGGCTTGACCTCGGCCTCCTTTGGCTTGACCTCGGCTGGCTCGACCTCGCCTTGGCTGACGACCTCGTCTCGACCGACTTCGCCTTGCTCGGTGCCAGCTGGCTCATGCTTCCCCACGTCTGCCTCCTTCTTTTGATCAAGGCCTCTGGCCTCTGAGTCCACGCTACTTGCTCCAGAGTCCACGACTTTCGTCGTTTGGTTCATGTCTTGAGTCTTTGAATCCACCTCCTTGGTCTCTTCGTCGTCAACGTCGTCGTCGCCGTCGCCGCCTTCATCCTCGCTGTCGTCCTCGCGGTCTTTGTCATAGGCGCCCGTCATCTTGTTCGTGTACGTAGAGTTCATCTTGCGGGTGGACTCCTCGGAGACGACGGAGAGACCTATGCGGACCGAAGGCTGGGAATTCATGGACGTGAGGCTGTTGCGGGAGCTAGCAGAGCGCAAGACACCGTCACTGGCCAGCGCGAAGGAGGCGCCAAGCATCTTCTTCTCCTGGGGCGGGTCCCAGGACACCTCCGTGGTGCGCGTGTTGAAGAAATAGGGATGCCCGGTCATGTTGTCGAGAACCTCGACCCACTCGCGGTCAGAGCTGCCTTGAAAGCGGACGGCGCGGTGCTGGCGCACGCGCTTTCGGGCGATCTTGGCCCGAAAGGCGACCTGGATGCGCATGACGGCGCACAGCTCATCGCTGATGCGCTTGGCGTCAATGCCTTTAAAGACCGACCCAAGCTGCTCATCCTCGCCTAGCGTGGGGCGCGTCCACGTGCACTCCCCTGTACGCTGGTTGTAAAAGTAGGTCTTGGACGAGGCGGGGTCCACCAGCTCGAGCCAGGTCCACTGTTCGCGGTGATTGGCCGGCCCGATCCTGGGGTCCGCAAGGGCCTTGCTCTTGTTAAAGTCGGCCGGCGGCTCCCACTGCACCTCTTGCGTCTCGCTGTTATAGTAGTAGTCGCAACCAGAGCGAGGGTCGCGGAAGACTTGCCAGACGTTGACCTTGTCCTCGGCCCCGTCAGCGGCTGGAGCCAACTTCTTGCCGCGCTGCTTGCGCACCGCACGGCGGGCGACCTTGGCGCGAAAGGTGCTCTGGACGAGAACGGCCGCGCGCAGCTCTGCGCCCATCACCTTCTTGCCGATATCACGCATGTTGAGTCGCGAGAAGGCGGCGGGCTTCTCCCAGGAGGACTCCTGCGTTTCGGTGTTGAAGTAGTAGAAGGCGCCAGAGCCCGGGTCCAGCAGCTCAATCCACTCACCGCCCTGCACGGGCCCGGCCGACGCAGCCGGCTCGGGCTGCGTGGGCCCTGGCTCTGCCTCCTGCTCGCCGTCTGGAAGTGTCCAGGAGACCTCCTGCGTGTTCTCATTGTAGTAGTAGTCTGCGCCGCTAGCCGGGTCGCGCACCTTGTGCCAGGCCGACGCCTTGAAGCGGACGGAAGCCTGCTTTTTCACGGCGTGCCGAGCGCGCTGCGCCCGAACGGCCTGGCGCGCCTGCTTGCTTCGGTAAACGCCCTGGATTCTGAGCACAGCGCGGAGCTCCGGCGGGTACGAGCGCAGACTCGCCGCCAGGAGCCCGACCACGGTCGCCCTTGCGCCGTCTGCCTTGGCAGCCGCCGTGTTGGCCGCCGCCTCGTCCTCCCTCTTCTTGCGCACCTCCTCGGGCACCTCGAACTGCGACGTTTGCGTCACGGCATTGTAGTAGTAGTACGCCTGCGAGTTCGGGTCCCAGACCTCGTACCACTGCATGGCCTCGGCTTCGCCGGCCGCGCTCGCCATGGGTCGGTCCACCACGCACACTCTGCCCAGGGTCTCGCGCGCGCGCGCGCTCCGCGCAAAGCTCTCCTGCCGCTTCCTGCCCGCCAGCGCCAGCGCCAGGTACGCCGCGCATGCGTCCCCCATGTCCCCACAACGACGATAACATAGCAGGCAGGCAGGCCCATGCCTGCCAGGCTCAGGCGGCATCACCAACGGAAACCGAGCGAGCCTGCCGCAGCCTGCCACCACGGCCACTGGTCGCCCGGGCGCGTGTGTGTGTGCGCGTGAGTTGTTCTCCGTCTCGGCCTCGGCCTTGGCCTCGGCCTCGGAGTGGCAACCGTCGCGCTCGCGCACATTCTGAGGCCTCTCGGCTCGCTCAGCAACTCTCGCAGTAAACTTCGCTCGAGATCGAGGCCGCCTGCCTGCGCGCCTCAGGCTGGCGGCCGTTCGAGCGCCGCTCGGCCTGCAGTCGCAGCGCCTGCCTGCCTGCCTGCCTGCCTGCCTGCCTGCCTGCCTGCGTCGTGCAGACCGCTGCACGGCGCCTCCTGTTTTTCCTCGCGGGGTGGCGCCTCCGGGGCGGGGCGGTCAACGGCTCCGGCGCGTACCAGGTTCAAATCGGCGGCGCGCGCGCGGCGGCTGGAGCGGCGCGCGGCGGCGGCGGCGCGCGGGCTGGCCTGGCGCGGCGCGGCGCGGCGCGGCCGGCAGAGGCGAGCGCGCAGCGGCAGCAGGATGCGCGGCGCGGCGCGGTCGCCGGAGCGGCGCGGGCGGCAGGCGCGCGCGGGCGGCGAGGGGCAGCAGGGGCAGCAGCAGCAGCAGGAGCAGGGCGCCGCCAAGACGTCGCCGATCCGCAGCCTGCGCAAGGCGCCGGCGCGCGGCGGCGCGGGCGGCGGCGGCGGCGGCGGAGGGGTGTTCTCGAGCTTCATTGCCAACCTCAAGGATGAGCTGCCCTCGGCAGAGGACGCCAGCGGGAGCATGTCGTCGCGGCGCGAGATCTCGCAGCAGCAGATGAGGCAGGAGCAGCTGGAGGAGCACAAGGAGGGCGCGGACGCGACGGCGGAGGCCCGCGCGAGCACGCTGGACAGCCTCGCGTGGAGCGAGGTCTCCGTGGAGGCCGCGCTGCGCGCCTGCGGCGTGTGGCCGGCAGACCCGGCCGGGGCCGGCGAGGACGCAGCGTCGGCCGCCGTGCTGCCGCTGTCCGCGTACTATGACCGGTCCGCGGACCCGGTGCAAGCGAACGCCTTGGAGTTCCCGCTGCACGGCGCGACGGTCCTGACGCGTGCGGACGCGGCGCAGTGGGAGACGGCCGTGGTGCAGGCCCACGACCGCGCCACGGACCGCTTCGTGGTCGAGGTGGCGAGCGGGGCCCGCTACCAGCTTCCGCGCGTGCAGGTTTGCTTCGCGTCCGAGAGCGTCGAGGACTTTGTGCGCCGGTACGTGGCTGCCTTCGCAAGGCGCGAGCAGGCGCACCTACTCATCCGCTACAATCTGTACGTGGACTGCATGCCGGTACAAGGTGGGTCGGCGCACAGCGAACGCGAGCTGGAGCGCATCGTCGCAGCGGCCATGGGCACAGGTGCTGATGGCGCGGCCACCAAGGACGCCAAAGCGCGCCTCGATGTGGCGTCCATGCTGCGCGAGGTGCAGAACCGGTTCGCGCGCACCCAGAACAAGATTGACTTCGACCGCAAGCTCTCGCTCAGCTCGCGCGAGGCGCTGGCCAAGGACCACCTGGAGCGCCTGCCAGCGCTGCTGCGCGTCGTGGAGCGCGTGCCGCCCGTGCCGCGACAGGGCTGCCTCGCCATTCCGCGCTACGACGCGGAGGCGAGCTTCGCGTCGCTGCAGGCCCGGAGCTTCGCGGCGGACCCTGCGGCGCTCGGCGCGCTGGACGCGGTGCACGCGCTTTGTCAGCGCGTCGGGACCAAGGAGTTCTGCCTCTTCCGCGCGGAGCAGGAGCCGCAGAGCCTGTCGTTGCGCGAGTTCGAGGAGGTGCAGCGCCAGCAGATCGAGCAGGTGGCGCAGAAATTCAAGGATGACTGGACGCAGGCGACCAAGAGCTCAATCAAGAGCAGACTGGGCGCGAACGCAGCGCGGTGGGACTTGGAGACCAAGGACCGCGAGGCGTACGAAGCGAGCGAGCTGCGGCGCCTCTTCCGGCACGTGAATCTGCGCATGACGGACGCCTTCCAAGATTCGGTCGTGGACAGCCTGGTCCGCTACGGCCGCTACATCGAGGCGGCCACTCAGTACCGCGCGGAGATCGTGACGTCGGCCGAGGTGCACGTAGATTACCTGTCCGAGACCGCCAGCTCCCAGACCAAGCCGCTCTTCCGTGTGGACCTGGTCGAGGAGGTGCGGCTGCCGAGGGCAAAGGCGGCAGCAGCGGGGGGGAGGGCCAGGCAGGCGGCGACGCGGGCGAGGAGGACGCCGAGGAGGAGGAGGAGGAGGAGGAGGAGGAGGACGCCGAGGACGGCGACGGCGGCGGCGACGGTGATCCGAACGAGCCCAAGCCTTTCTTCGGCTACAGTGACGATGCTCAGGACTTCGTGGCCGCCGCACGTGCCTTCGTGCGCGAGGGCCTTGAGGCTGTCCGCGGCATTCCGCAGGTGCAGCGGCTCGCCATGGACCGCCTCTACTGGGGTTCTATCCCCCAGGTGGCGTCCGTGGCGGACGAGGCGCCCATCGTGGGCCTCACCGAGGAGGTCATCGAGACCAGCCTCCAGGGCTCTCTGGGCGAGCTCGATGCCTACCTGGACCGTTTTGACCGCTTCCTCGGCATCTTGCGCCTCGATGTGGACGCCTTTATGGACGTCTTGGAGGAGCCCTTTCGCAAGGCCGAGGAGCGCGCACAGCGCAAGAAGGAGCGCGAGGAGCGTCGCATCGAGGCGCAGCGCCTCAAGGAGGAGAAGGAGAAAGCCTTTCAGGAGGAGCTTGCGCGCCTGCGCGCCGAGGGCGATGAGATCGAGGCACAGCTTATGGAGCAGCGTGCCAAGGAAGCTGCGGAGAAGGCCGAGGAGGAGGACAACGACGATGACGACGACGACGACGACGAGGATGCCGAGCCGCCCTCGCTTGACACGGACCTCATCGCCAAGTACATTAGCGACCACATCCGCGAGCGCGATACAGTGGAGCTCCTTGTACCGGAGACCATGAACATCGGGCTCTTCGAGGTGCGCTGCTCGACGCTGCGCAAAAAGCTGTCTGAGAAGCACGCCTCGGTGGTGCAGCGCCTACTGGACTTTGTCGCTCGCAGCACAGTGGGCCAGTGCAACCTGCTCTTGGGCCGGTTTGCTGAGATGAATGACGAGCTGTCCAAGTTCCCGCAAAATATCGAGGAGCTCGTGGAAATTCGAAACTACATGGGCACCATTCCAAACAAGCTCGCGGAGATGCACGAGGAGATCGCCAAGCTGTGGAAGGGCTACGACCTTTTGGACCAGTATCAGCACCGGCTGGGCGCCAAGGTGTTTGGGCAGAAGTGGCGTCTCTTCGGCGGGACCAAGATGATTCTCGACAAGGTCGAGGTGACGACCGCGATGCTGGCCAAGGAGCAAGTCCGGTATGCGGAGGTGCAAAAGGAAAAGCAGGAGGACTTTCTGGTGCACCTGGACAAGCTTTCCAAGGAGGTGGCTAGTTTCAATCAGTACTCGGACCTGCGGCGCATCAAGAGCATCGCACAAAGCGCCGGCGAAATCGCGGACAGGATTCGCCAGGCACAGGCCGACGCGGACCTCTTCAACAGCCGCGAGACGCTCTTTGAGCAGGAGATGACCGACTACGAGCAGGTGACAGAGATCGCTCGCAACTTCCAGCCGTACGAGAGCCTCTGGCTCACGGTGAGCGAGTGGATCGAAAACGAGGAAACCTGGCGCACCGGCAAGTTCTCTGACCTGGTCCCGGAGGACATCGAGAAGCAGGTCACCGAGTCCTACAAGATCATGAACCGCAGTATCAAGTTCTTTCAAAAGGCGGAGCTCCCGCTCATCAAAGAGACTGCCGAGGCCATCAAGGACAAGATCGAGATCTTCCGGCCGTACATGCCCATGATCACGGCACTGCGCAACCCGGGCATGCGCGAGCGTCACTTTGACGCCCTGTCGGAGGAGCTTGGCTTTGAGGTGCGCGCGGACGAGAACTTCACGCTCACACAGGCGATTGGGCTCAATCTGCACGAGCACTCCGAGACCATCTCCAAGGTGGCCGGCGTGGCCGCCAAGGAGTTCCAGATCGAGCAGCAGCTCGATAAGATGGAGCGTGAGTGGCAGGACGTGTACCTGGACTGCCGCCCGTACAAGGAGACCGGCACCTTTGTCCTGGGCGGCATCGATGAGATCATGGCAATTCTGGACGAGCACATCACCATGACGCAGGCGATGCAGTTTTCCAGCTTCAAGGGCCCCTTTGTGGAGCGCATCGACGACTTTGATCGCAAGCTGCTCACCACCTCCGAGGTGCTCGAGGAGTGGATTGCCGTGCAGCGCAACTGGCTGTACCTGCAGCCCATCTTCGAGTCCCCGGACATTAACAAGCAGCTGCCGGCGGAGGGCAAGCGGTTCGCGAGCGTTGACAAGAACTGGCGTACGACGCTGCTGCAGGCCTCTCAGCAGGCCAAGGCGCTCGAGTTCTGCCCGAACCCGAAGCTGCTCGCCATGTTCTCGGAGAGCAACAAGTTGCTCGACATGGTGAGCAAGGGCCTCAGCGACTACCTGGAGACGAAGCGCGGTGGGTTCTCGCGGTTCTACTTTTTGTCCAACGACGAGCTGCTGGAGATTCTGTCCGAGACCAAGGACCCGGAGATGGTGCAGCCGCATCTGAAGAAGTGCTTTGAGGGTATCCGGTCGGTCTTCTTCAGCGACGCCATGCACATCACCGACATGAAGTCGAGCGAAGGCGAGGTCGTACCGCTGAGCACCAAGGTGGACCCGAACGGCAAGAACGTCGAGGTGTGGATGACCGAGCTCGAGGACCGCATGATGGACTCCGTCAAGGAGGTCATGTGGTCCAGCATGCTCAGCTACGTGCAGACTCCGCGTACGGAGTGGCTGCAGATGGTACCCGGCCAGTGCGCGCTCAACGCGTCGCAATTTCACTGGACGCGCGAGATTGAGGAGGCCATGGACGCCGACGGTAATGCCGGCGTGGGTCGCTGCTTCGAGCAGCAGGTACGCCAGATCAACGACATGGTCGCGCTCGTGCGCGACCCGGAGCTCAAGTCCAACGCGCGCATGACCATCTCGGCACTCACCGTGATTGACGTGCACGCGCGCGACGTCACGGAGAAGCTCTTCCGGGACGGCGTCAAGGACAAAGCCGAGTTCGCCTGGATTTCGCAGATGCGCTACTACTGGCTCAACGGTGAAGCACTCGAGGGCGACATGCGCGTCATGATGGTGTCCTCGCTTCGCCCCTACGGCTACGAGTACCTGGGCAACTCCTTTCGCCTTGTCATCACGCCGCTCACCGACAAGTGCTACCTGACGCTCATGGGTGCGCTGCAGATGAACCTCGGCGGGGCACCCGCCGGTCCCGCCGGCACGGGCAAGACCGAGACCACCAAGGATCTCGCCAAGGCGCTCGCCAAGCAGTGCGTCGTCTTCAACTGCTCCGATGGTCTCGACTACCTGGCCATGGGCAAGTTCTTCAAGGGCTTGGCCAGCTGCGGCGCCTGGGCCTGTTTCGACGAGTTCAACCGCATCGACGTCGAGGTGCTCTCCGTGGTGGCACAGCAGATCATGACGCTGCAGGCCGGCGTCACGGCGGGCCTCACGCGCATTGTCTTTGAGGGCGTCGAGATCCGCCTTAGCGACCAGTTTGCCGTGTACATTACTATGAACCCGGGTTACGCCGGTCGCACGGAGCTGCCGGACAACCTCAAGGCGCTCTTCCGCCCCGTCGCCATGATGGTGCCCGACTACGCGCTCATCGGCGAGATCATGCTCTACTCTTTCGGCTATGAGAAGGCGCGCATCTGCGCCAAGAAGATGGTTGCCACCTTCCGGCTCAACTCGGAGCAGCTGTCCTCGCAGCCCCACTACGACTACGGCATGCGCGCCGTCAAGACCACCATCGTGGCGGCAGGCAACCTTCGCCGCGACTATCCGAATGAGGACGAGGAGATCCTCCTGCTGCGCGCTCTGCAGGACGTCAACTTGCCCAAGTTCCTCAGCCACGACTTGCCGCTCTTCCGCGGTATCATCTCGGACCTTTTTCCGGGCAAGAGCCGCCCAGACATCGATTACGGCGCGCTCCTGCAGTGCCTGCGCGTGGCGAACCAGAACACCGGCCTGCAAAACACGCCGTGGTTCCTGACCAAGCAAATCCAGCTCTACGAGACCATTGTGGTGCGCCACGGTCTCATGCTCGTGGGTCCCACGGGCGGCGGCAAGTCGCGCAACGTTGAAAACCTCGACACGGCACTGGGCCTGCTTAAGAAGCGCGGCATCAAGGGCTTCGCATACGAGAAGATCCACCGTCACACGGTGAACCCCAAGTCCATCACCATGGGCCAGCTGTACGGCGAATTTGACCCCAACACGCACGAGTGGCAAGACGGTATTCTCGCCAACATCGTGCGCATCTGCGCCAAGAGCACGACGCCGGACCGCAAGTGGGTCATGTTTGACGGCCCGGTCGACGCCATCTGGATCGAGAACATGAACACGGTGCTGGACGACAACAAAAAGCTCTGCCTGAACTCGGGTGAGATCATGAGCCTGAGCCCGGAGATGACCATGATGTTCGAGGTCGAGGATCTCGAGGTGGCCTCGCCGGCCACCGTGAGCCGTGTCGGCGTCATCTACATGGAGCCCAACACGCTCGGGTCGGACCCGATCATCCAGAGCTGGATTGAGTTTCGCATGCCGGCCATCGTCACCAACGAGCAAAAGGCGCTCCTTCAAAAGCTCTTTGACTACTACCTGCAGAGCGCGCTCACGCTGCTGCGCCGCAACCTCTTCGAGCCCGTGCCGACCGTCAACAACAACCTGCTCGCCAGCCTCATCCGGATGATGGACGCGCTCTTCAACCTGCACCTCCACGCCAAGGCGGAGGGCAAGAAGGGCGAGGAGGGCGAGGGCGGAGCTGGTGGCGAGGGCGGCGCTGGCCTGGACCTGACCCAGGACCTCGAGCCGCTCTTCATTTTCAGCCTGGTCTGGTCCCTCTGCTGCACCACCAACACCGAAGGCCGCCGGACCATGGACGGCTGGCTGCGCACGCAGATGGAGGAAAACTCCTCCCCGTGCCCCTTCCCGCGCGACGGTCTGGTGTACGACTATGTGTGGGACGTGAAGACGCACGCCTGGGTCAAGTGGATGGACACCATCGAGCCATACAAGTACGACAAGGACCTGCCGTTCGCGGAGACCATCGTGCCAACCTCGGACTCGGTCTGCTACACCTTCCTGCTCGACATCCTCACGCGCACCGACCTGCACGTGCTCATGGCCGGCGACACCGGCACGGGCAAGACGGTCAACATCAACCGGTACCTGAGCAACGGCATGCCGTCCGACTACATTCCGCTCACGCTGGCCTTTTCCGCGCAGACCAGCGCCAATCAGACGCAGGACCTGCTGGACTCCAAGATGGAGAAGCGTCGCAAGGGCGTCTTTGGCCCGCCGGCCGGCAAGCGCTTCGTCATCTTCGTTGACGACCTCAACATGCCCAAGCGCGAGACCTACTTCGCACAGCCGCCCATCGAGCTGCTGCGCCAGTGGTTCACCTACGGCGGCTGGTACGACCGTAAGGCGCTCACCTTCCGCCAGATCATCGACGTCAACATGGTGGCGGCCATGGGACCGCCTGGCGGCGGCCGAAACCCGGTCACGCCGCGCATGCTGCGCCACTACAACATCATCACCTATACGCCGCTGGAGCGCGAGAGCATGGCGACCATCTTTGGCACGATTCTGGGCAACTTTTTGCGCGACTCCTTCGAAGGCAGCGTGGCGCCGCTCGCGGACCCCATTGTCGAGTCAACGATCGAGATCTACGATCGTATCCGCGCCGAGCTGCTACCGACGCCGAGCAAGTCCCACTACACCTTCAACATGCGCGACCTGAGCAAGGTCTTCCAGGGCATGCTCATGGTCTCGTCCAGGGTCACCAACGGCGTGGATGCCGTGGTGCGCCTTTGGGTACACGAGTGCCAGCGCGTCTTTCGCGACCGCCTCGTCAACGACGAGGACCGCGCCTGGTTCAATAAGCTCGTGACGAGCAAGGTGGACAAGGACCTCAAGTTGGACTGGGACAAGATCAAGCCGGAGACCGAGTACATGCTCTTCGGCGACCTCATGGAGCCGGACAACAAGGTGTATCAAGAGATCGTGGAGATCGATGCATTGCTCCCTGCCATCGAGCAGTACCTGGTCGAGTATAACGCCGAGTCCAAGACACGCATGAACCTCAAGCTCTTCATGGACGCCGTGCAGCACGTGAGCCGCATTGCACGCGTCATTCGTCAGCCCATGGGTAATGCGCTCCTGCTGGGCGTGGGCGGCAGCGGCCGCAAGTCGCTCACGCGCCTTGCCTCATACATTGGCGACTTTGGCATCTTCCAGGTGGAGATCGCCAAGGGCTATGGCCTCACGGAGTGGCGCGAGGACATCAAGGCGTGCTTGCTGCGCGCCGGCGTGGACGACGTTCAAGTGGTCTTCCTCTTCGATGACTCACAGATCATCATGTCGCAGATGCTCGAGGACATTAACGGCATCCTCAACCAGGGCGACGTCCCGAACCTGTACGCGCCGGAGGACATGGAGAAGATCATGACGGCATGCCGCGGCGATTGCGCCAAGCGCAAGATTGCGCCTACCAAGATCAACATCTTCTCGGCCTACATCCTCCGTGTCAAGCGCAACGTGCACGTGGTCATGTGTATGAGTCCTGGCACGCCCATCTTCCGCGACCGCCTGCGCATGTTTCCCTCACTGGTGAACTGCTGCACAATCGACTGGTTCTCGGAGTGGCCGGACGAGGCGCTCCGCAGCGTCGGCATGGGCATCATGCAGGAAGAGGACCTGGCGCTCGGCGAGCACCTGGACAATGTCGTGGAGCTCTTCAAGGTCTTCCACCAGAGCGTTGCCAACAAGTCGCGCGACTTCTTTGAAGAGCTGCGCCGCTACAACTACGTCACGCCCACCTCCTACTTGGAGCTGCTCAACACTTTCAAGTCGCTCCTCCAAGTGAAGCGTGACGAGGTCTCGCAGAAGAAGATGCGCCTCCAGATCGGTCTCGACAAGCTCACGAGCGCCGCCGCCATGGTGGCCGACCTGCAAATCTCGCTCACCGAGATGCAGCCCGTGCTGGCCAAGACCCAGGTGGAGGTCGACGAGATGATTGTACAGATCAAGCGCGACAAGGCCGCCGCGGACGAGACCAAGGCAGTGGTGACCAAGGAGGAGGAGGCCGCGCAGGAGAAGGCGCAGGCCACCAAGGCCATCGCCGATGATGCGCAGCGCGACCTCGACGAGGCGCTCCCGGCGCTGGACGAGGCCGTCAAATGCCTGAACAAGCTCAAGAAGTCCGACATCGTCGAGGTCGGCTCGCTCAAGACGCCGCCGTCCGGAGTCAAGCTCACCATGGAGGCCGCCTGTATCATGTTCGAGGTCAAGCCCAAGATGGTGGCCGATCCGGCCAACATGGGCAAGAAGGTGAAGGACTTTTGGGAGCCGGCGCAGAAGAACCTGCTCAACGACGCAAACAAGCTGCTTGCGCGTCTCTTCAACTTCGACAAGGACAACATCCCGGACAAGGTCATCCGCGATATCGACCCTTACATCGAGAGCGCCGAGTTCCAGCCCAAGGAGATCGAGAAGGCCAGCAAGGCCTGCACAGCCATTTGCATGTGGGTGCGCGCCATGCACAAGTACCACTTCGTGGCGCTCGGCGTGGAGCCCAAGCGTCAGAAGCTCGCTGAGGCCGAGGCCGAGCTCAAGGTCACCATGGAGAAGCTCAACAAGGCTCGCAGCGAGCTGCAGGCTGTCATGGACAACATTCAGGCACTCGAGGATGGCTACAACCAGTCCGTCGCGAAGAAGGAGCAGCTGGCGCGTGACGTTGAGCAGTGCAGCGCGCGCCTTGACCGCGCGCAGAAGCTCATCGGCGGCCTGGGCGGCGAGAAGGACCGTTGGACCTCCGCCGTGGCGCAATTTGACAAGGACTACGTCAACCTTCTCGGCGACGTCCTCATCTCCAGTGGCGCCATCGCGTATCTCGGGCCCTTTACCAGCGTTTACCGCACAGGGCTCACGAACGTGTGGCTCGAGGACCTCGTCCGGCTCAAGATCCCGCACACCGTCGGCGTGGACATTGTCAAGACGCTCGGCGAGCCGGTGACGATTCGCGGCTGGAACATCGCCGGCCTGCCCCAGGACGCACACTCCGTGCAGAATGCCATCGTCATGGAGAAGGCGCGCCGCTGGCCACTGCTCATTGACCCGCAGACGCAGGCGAACCGCTTCATCAAAAACCTCGGCAAGGAGAGCGCCAACGGCATCGAGGTCGTCAAGCAGAGCGACAAGAATCTGCTTCGCTGCCTCGAGAACGGTGTACGCTTTGGCAAGTGGGTGCTCATGGAGAATGTGGGCACCAAGCTGGACGCCGCCCTGGAGCCCGTGCTGCTGCAGCAGACCTTTGTGCAGGACGGTCAGGTTATGATCAAGCTTGGCGACAACACCGTGCCGTACCACGAGGACTTCCGCTTCTTCATGACCACCAAGCTGCCGAACCCGCACTACCCGCCCGAGGTGGCGGTCAAGGTGAGTTTGCTCAACTTTAGCATCACCCCGCGCGGCCTGGAGGAGCAGCTGCTCGGCATCGTCATGGTCAACGAGTTGCCGGACCTGGAGCAGCGCAAGAACGAGATTGTCGTGCAGAACGCCGCCATGGGCCGCCAGCTCAAGGAGATCGAGGACAAGATTCTCTACATGCTCAGCAACTCGCAGGGCAACATTCTGGACGACGCGGAGCTCATCGAGACGCTCGCCACCTCAAAAGTCACCTCGCAGGAGATCAACGCCAAAGTGGCGGAGTCCAAGGAGACCGAGCAGGAGATTGACGCGGAGCGCGAGAAGTACCGACCCTTTGCCAAGCGCGGGTCCATCCTGTACTTTGCCATCGCCGACCTCAGCATCATCGACCCCATGTACGAGTATTCTCTGCAGTGGTACTCGCAGCTCTTCGCGCAGGGCATCCTCAACAGCGAACCCAAGAGCGACATCGAGGAGCGCCTCGAGGTGCTCAAGGACTTCTTCACCTACATGCTGTATGAGAACGTGTGCCGCAGCCTCTTCGAGCGCCACAAGCTCATGTTCTCGTTTAACCTGGTCATCAAGATCCTTCAGGGCGACGGCGAGGTCGACGACGCCGAGTACCGTAATCTGCTCACCGGCCAGGGCTCGGGCCGCGTCTCGGACCTGTCCAAGCCGGCTGGCGCTCAATGGATCACCGACAAGATGTGGGGCGACATCCTCAGTGTGTCGACGCTCCCGGCGCTCAGCGGCTTCGACGCGAGCTTCGGCGATCACCTCCCGGAGTGGAACGCCTTCTTCGATTCCGAGACCTGCTTTGAGGACCCGCTGCCGGGCGGCTGGAACGAGCGAGTCAACGATTTGCAGCGCATGCTCGTGCTGCGCGCCATCCGCCCGGACAAGATCGCCAACGCCGTGCAGAACTACATCGTGAGCCGATTCGGTCAACGCTTCATCGAGCCGCCGCCGTTTGAGATCAAGAAGTGCTTTGACACCTCGGTCATCACCACGCCGCTCATCTTTGTGCTCACCAGCGGCAGTGACCCGACCAAGTCGTACTTTGAGTTTGCCGAATCGCTCGGCATGAACGACAAGCTCAAGTCCATCTCGCTCGGCCAGGGCCAGGGTCCGATTGCGGCGCGCATGATCGAGGAGGGTATCTCCAAGGGCATGTGGATCCTCCTGCAGAATTGTCACCTGGCGAGCTCCTGGATGGACGAACTGGAGCGCATTGTCGAGGAGATCAAGCCGGAGACCACGCACCCAGAATTCCGGCTCTGGCTCACCTCGATGCCGTCCAAGACCTTCCCGGTCTCGGTGCTGCAGGACGGTATCAAGATGACCATGGAGCCGCCCAACGGCATGCGCGCCAACCTGCGCGGCGTCTACTTCAAGTTCGACGACGACCAACTCAAGGCAACGAACAAGCCTGGCGTCTACATGCGGCTGCTCTTCGGACTCTGCTGCTTCCACGCGCTCATTCAGGAGCGCCGCAAGTTCGGCCCGCTCGGCTGGAACGTCCCGTACGAGTTCAACGAGACCGACCTTGAGATCTCGCAGCGCGGCCTCGAGATGTATCTGGACGAGTACGAGGAGATCCCCTTTGAATGCCTCACCTTTCTCACGGCGCGCATCAACTACGGCGGCCGCGTCACGGACGCAATTGACATTCGAACCATGGATGTGCTGCTCGAGCAGTTCTACCAGCCGGCCGCACTCGAGGATGGCTTCCGCTTCTCGCCGCGCGACGAGTACTTCTCGCCCACGGTGGACGAGGACAACCCAATCCGCGGCTACCGCGCCTACATCGAGTCGCTCCCGGTGAACGCGCCGCCCGAGGTGTTTGGCATGAACACCAACGCCAATATCACCTCGGCGCTGCAGGAGACAAACGAAATGCTCGACACGCTCGTTATGCTTCAGCCGCGCACCAGCTCCGGCTCGGGCGCCTCGCGCGAGGACATTATCGAGCAGGACATCATCGACTTTCAGCAGCGCCTGCCGCAGCACTTCTCCATCGAGGCCATCCGCATGGACTACCCCGTGCGTTATGAGGAGTCCATGAACACCGTGCTGCAGCAGGAGTGTGCGCGCTTTGAGCGCCTGCTTGAGAAGATCCAGGTCACGCTCTTTGACCTGCGCAAGGCGATTCGCGGCCTCATGGTCATGTCTGGCGAGCTCGAGGCCATGAGCAACGCAATGTACGCGCAAAAGGTGCCGGAGATCTGGGAGTCGGCCTCGTACCCGAGCCTCATGCCGCTGCGCAGCTACTTTGCTGACTTCGTCAAACGTTGCACCTTTTTGCAAGACTGGATTCGCGACGGCATGCCCACCTCCTACTGGCTGTCCGCCTATTTCTTCCCGCAGGCCTTCCTCACGGGCCAGCTGCAGAACTACGCGCGCAAGCACCAGTTTCCCATCGACACCATCTCCTTCGACTTTAACGTCGTACCGACCTCGCAGATCGGCACCAAGCCACCCGACGGCTGCTACGTGCACGGTCTCTACCTGGAGGGCGCACGCTGGTGCTTTGATGAGTTCTCCGTCGTTGATTCGATGCCCAAGCAGCTCTTTGCAGAGATGGCGCCCATTCACTTTATCCCAATCCAAGGCAAGGCTGAGCATGACAGCATGTATGCGGCACCCTTGTACAAGACCCTACGCCGCGCTGGTACGCTGTCCACCACGGGTCACTCCACCAACTTCGTCATGTACCTGCAGCTTCCCTCCAACGTCGACGGCGCCAAATGGATCAAGGCTGGCGTGGCCCTCTTCTGCGCCCTCAAGTACTAAGGTTACGACGCTGACAAAGAAAGAAACCAAGAAGCGAACAAGAAGAAAGCACATGCACTAACAAGAAGAAAAAGTTAGCCACAAGCTATCTATAGCTATCGTGTCAACGCTCGCTGCAGCTCCGCGCGGCTGATCGGCCCGCCGTCCTCACTCACGCTGGAGAACACCTCGCTCGAGAGCCGGCTCAGGTCCTTGGGGCGCAGCTGCGGGCACAGCTTGCCCAGCGCGTTTCGCAGCGCCGCTTGTGTCACGCGGCCCGTGCCGTCCTTGTCCAGGGCCCGCAGTACGCGGTCCGCGTCCATGCTGCCGCCCCCGCGGCGAGCAGTGTCCCGTAGCGCGCGCTTCACATCCGCCAGGTTGCTCTGTAGCGCCTCCGGCATCGGGTACAGCCACTGCTGAAGCGTTCCATAGTCCACGCCGCGTGGCGGCGCCACGCGCTCCAAGACACGTGCCTGCCGCCCGCACACGATGTACAGGATGGCCTGTGCCACCCACGGGTTGTCCTGCGCCTCAGCGAATCCGAGGTCACTGCAGACATTCACCACATCCTGTAGTCTGACGCGTCCTTTGCGGGCGCGGTCCAAGCTTCGAAAGGCGCGTCGTGCGTCATCGGCCGGCCCGGCCATGGACCGCAAGTGCTCGTGCAGCGCCTTCGCGGCGCGCTCCGCGTCGCGCACAGCCTGAGGATCCGTATCAGCGTCCACTTGCAGCGCCAGCTGCACCGTGTCGCTGCCCAGCATGCGCTGTCGGAACTCGTCCCAGTGCCACTTGCGCCCGCCGCCACGCCGTCCAAGACGCAGCAGGCGCTCGAGGACCTCCGCGTCAGCCTCGCCCACATCCACATTGAGCTGCGCCCGAATCGCCGACCGCATGTCGTCTTGCATCGTCGAGGCAGCAGCGCCCGACTCGCTCGTCCTCCCGGATGTGGACTTTGTAGCGCGCTCCCGCAGCGCCGCGCGCAACATGAGCACCAGCGAGGTCACCGTGTCGGTGGACCCGGCCGAAGCCGCGGCGGCCTCGGCGTCAGATGAGTTGTCCGAGGTCTTCTTGGGCGACGGGGAGGCAGGCTGCGTGAGAACCTCGCACAGCAGCGGAAGGCTGACGGTGCCCGGATCGTCGGCCTGCGCGAGGTCCAGGGCCGCTTCCAGCTGCCAGGCCGGCGCCAAGATGCCCACCTGACGCACCGCCCTGAGCGCATCGTGCCGCGTCATTACGTTGCCGCTCTCCCCGTCCTCGTTCTGCTCCACCTGTCGCGTGCGGCGGCGACCTGGTACAAAGCGCCGCAGCGCCTCCAACAGCGATGCCGCGCGCGGGTTCTTGGCGCGAAACTGTCGCGTGAGCGCTGCAACATCGAGGAAGGCAATAAGGAAGTCCGCGATACGGACCTCGCCAAGTTGGTTCTGAGGCGAGGACTCGTACAGAACGTCCAGCTCCTGGTCCGGCAGGTTGCAGCCGCTGCTGAGAAGAACCGCTTCGAAGGACGCGCGATCGACGTGCGCCCCGTCCTCCGAGGCGACCTGACGCAGCGCGCGATGCAGGTCCTGCGTCGCGCCGCGCACCTTGCGGATCGCCATGCGCAGGAGCGCCTCGCGCCCCAGGCCCGGCGCCTGGAGACCAGCGGCGCCGCCGGCCTTGTCGTCCGCGAAGGCCTCTAGCTCGGCAAAGGTGATGACACTCGCGCCGCGCGAGGCGAGGCGACGCAGGAGAGCATGTGTCTGCTTCTTGCTCAGGTCGAGGCCCACGGAGCGGGTGAGCAGGGCCAGCTCCTCTACCGTGAGCGCGTCCTTGTGCGTGCTCGCGAAGCGTCGAAAGTGCCTGTTGAGCGACGGGCCCACGCGCAGCTGGCGCAGCTTCTTGCGAAGCGTCTCCAGCGTGGTGGCCGGAAGTGCCACGCCGGTCTTGGAGGAGGAGGAGGAAGAAGATGCTTTGGGCCGCTCAGCGCGGCGCGACTTGGTTGCAAAGCTGCGGAAGCTGACAAACTCCACGGAGCCGGACCCATGCGGGTCAAGCCGCTTCATGAGTGCGTCTTCCTCCTCGGCGCTGAGGTGAAAGCCCGCTCGGTGCAGGGCGATGCCAAAGGCACGCGTGGCGACCAGCCCCGAGCGCGTCTTGTCAAATGCGTTAAAGGCGGCGGCAAGGTCGAGCTCGCCGTTGCCCTGGTCCGCGAGCTTGAGGATGAGCTTGCGCACACGCTCGAGCGCCATGTCGAGCTCCGCGCGCTTGCGCTCAGGCTTGCGAAGCGGGGACCGCGGCCTCGCGTGTGCGAACTCGTTTAGCTCCTCCTGCGAGACAAAGCCGTCCGCGTCGCGATCCACGGCATCCATGAGGGCATCCTTTTCCTCCTTGGTCAGCGGAACCACGGCGCGGTCGTCCACGAGACGGTGGAACTCGCGCCGATTTGCGGCGTCGTGGCCGATATCCTCTTCAAGGTCGACCTGGCCGAGGTCGTGCCGGAGGCGGTCTTCCAGCACAGCGCGCCGCTTGGGCGAGCTCTCGACGTCCTCGCCGAGCCTGTCCACGAGGCGGATGAACTCTGGGAACCGAAGCCCGGCTTCGCGCTTGCCTGGCGGCAGCAGCGCGTCAAGCAGCGCGCGCTGCTCGCCGCGCGAGAGCTCGCGGCTGACCTCACTGCGCTCCAAAAGTGCCTTGAGTTCGCGGCGACTGAGGACGCCGTCCCGGTCGCGGTCCAAGACGTCAAAGGCGGCGCGCAAGTCGAGCTTGTCTGCCTCCTTGGTTGGCAGCGCATCCCGCAAAATGACCGCCCTGATCTGTTCCTTGGCGAATGCGCTGCGATCCTCCCAGGACGGGCTGAAGACCGGCGAGAGCTCTTCTGAGAGCTCTGCCGAAAGAGGCGACTTTGCGCGGCGTTTCCGCTGCCGCATTGGACGGGTCTTTTGCGCACGTCGCGGACATACGCCCTCTTCGATGCTCGAGGTGTCGCTGCCGCTGCCACTGCGGCTAAACCCACCACCACGGCTGCTGCTGCTGCTACTGCTGTTGCTGCTACTGCTGCTGTTGCTGCTGCTGCTGCTGGAGCGACTCGCATTGCTTCGCCGACGGCTGTTCTCACCCTTGGGACGGCGCCTCGGGGAGTCGTCTTTGCCTTTCTCGAAGGCGGACGACGCGCTGTCGTCCGAGTCCGAGTCGAAGAGCAAGTCACGCTTGGTGCCGTCACGGCGCCGGCGGCGACGGCGCTGTGAGGCAGACTGCGGCGGGGAAGAAGGGATCGCTGGCGGAGCAGCATGCGCAGCATCGGACGTCGGGGCCAGCGGCCGCACGGCGTCAATAAATTCCAAGTAGCGAACCTGCCCGTCGCCGTCGCGGTCGAACTTTCGCACGAGTTCGTCAAGGTCAGGCTCGGTCAGATACTCTGCAAGCCTCGTCTGAAGCGCGCTGCGGAAGGAAGAGGCGGACACGACAAAGAGGTGGGCGTTGTCGCGCTGGTCCACGGCATTGTCGTTCTCCTCGCCCTCCTCGGTCTTGGCGTCTTCAAGGCGACGAAGAATGGCCTGCAGCACGCGCGGGTCGTGCTCCAGAGCGCCACGCAGGCGGTCGCCGAGCGTGCCGCGTGGAGTACTGTGGTTGCTGTCTTCCGGTTCCTTGCCCTCAAGCACGGCCGCGCGAGTCCGCAGCCGGCGTACGAGCGCAGAAGATGCCACGCTCTCGACGCGGCTAGTGCTCACCTTGGCCAGACGCGCTGTATCCATGGGCGGCGGGACGCCAGTTTCGGCGCACTGCTTCCACAAGTGCGTCTCAAGCTCCTGGTTTCGTTGCACAGTCTCCGCGTAGCTATGCTTGAGGTCCTCGAGCTCGTCGAAGAAACCGGCGTCCAGGCTAGCCAGTTCCTTCTTGAGGCGGCGCACGTCGGCGCCCACCGTCGCTCCGCAGTAGTCTTCCTCGTCGCTATCGTCCGCTCCGGCAGCTGCAGGCCGCTCCTGCGAAGGAGCCTTGGGCTTGGCGGACGCGAATAGCCAGTGCAGCAGCTCTAGGTACGCGATGCGGGTGCCGCGACGGCGGTAGTGTCCGTCCTTTTTGCTGCTGCTGTTGTTGCTCCTGCTGCTGCTGCCGCGGTGGCGCTGTACCCGGAACTCACGGAGCAAAAAGTCGACGGTCTTGTCTGGCTTGGCGATCCCGAGGGTGGCGAGAGCGCGCTCAAAGGCATCCTGCGCCAGCGCGTCCTCGCCTCGATCGTCCAGGAGGCGGAACACCTGGAGAACGGCCTTGCGCTGGGTAAAGCCGTGATCGCTCATGCGCTGGAGCAGGTGCTCGCGCAGCTCGGCCTCCCGGTCCTCTGGGCGCAGGAGATCCTCCAGCGCAGAGGTGTATCGCACGATGGAGGCGCCCTCAAGAGTGTCAAGGTGCTTCTTGACGTGGTGCTGAAGATCGAGCGCCGTGCACGAGGCCTCGCGAAGGTCGAGCGCCGCGTCGAGCACACGAAAGAAGGCATCGAAGGTGATGCAGCCGCGCCGCTGGCCACGCCGCCTGTTCTCGTGTTCGTGGCGAGCGCACCTGCGCAGGAGCGCTTCAATTCGGACTCCAGCGCGGGCGGCAAGTGCGGCGAAGTTGACATCCTCCACCAGGCGGCTACCGAGATCTGTCCTCGCAGACGCGCTCTCCTTCTCGTCCGCCCCTTGCATGGCTGCCGCCTCGCCATGTACGGTGGTACCGAGGAGCTTCATGAGGTCCGCGTATCCCACGGAGCCAGGCGTGCCGAGGTTGATGGCGAGACGGTCGGCAAGGATGGCAATCTCCTTTCGCGTCGCCGAGACGCGCGCGTTCTCCAGCAAGTTGCTGAACTGCGCAGCAGAGAGGAAGCCGTTGCCATCCTGGTCGTGCGAGAAGAAGAGCCTGCGCAGCTTCCAGGCGTCGATGCTGAGCAGGACCCGGCGCAGCTCGTCGTCGTGAATGCGCGACAGCAAGTCGGCGTCGCGTGCCTCCTGCTCGAGGGACCCTGGGTGAAGAATAGCGCGTACGGCGCGGTCAATGCGCAGCGAGCCGGAGCTGTCCTCGTCGAGCGAGTCAGCGAGCGCGACGCGCTCCTCACGCGTGCACGGAAAGACCTTGAGCGCGGTGGCGAGTTGCTCGCGCGAGACAAGACCGGCGTCGCGCGTGTCGAAGCGCTCCAGGTGTGCGCGCAGTTTGGCCGAGGTCCAGCCCTCGCTGCGTATGATTCGCGCCATGCGCTCCGCGAGCGCCGATTGGCGCTGCTCGCGGCGGTGGTGGTGGCCGTGGTGTCTCTCCCCGCGGTCGTCCTGGTGGCGCTTCACATGGCGTCGATGACGGCGTGGAGACCGCGGCGGCGAGGACGCGGAATGCGACCTGACGTGTCGCGGGCTGGCCGAGCGCAGGCGCTGTTTGCCGTCCTGCACCTTACCGTACATGAGCAAGCTGAGGAAATCGTTGAGCTCCAGCAGGTTGTCCGGATTCGCAAAGCGGTCGAAGAGCGCGTCGCAGGCGGCCGCTGGTGCCCGTAAGAAGCGGGCAAAATCCTTGCGTGAAAGCGACCCGCGCTGGTTCCTATCGATACTCCGAAAGAGACTGCGCCCATCCCGCCCGTGCGATTCCTGCAGCGTACGATACAGGCGCCGCGCCAAGGCGCGCGGGCCGTGGTCCACGGTGTCGCGGTCTGCGTGGGCACTTGGACTCGACGAAGATGGGCCTCGGACGGCTCGAAGCAAGGCGCGGAGCGCCACGAGATCCCCGGTGCGCATGTGTCCGCGCTCCTGGAGCGCGGAGCGCAGGTCGTCCCGCGATGGCAAGGCAGCGCCGTCATCGACGAGGCGGTCGCACAGGTCGTCGAGCGCGATCCCCTCGCGCCCAAGGCTGCGGTCAAAGGTCGCCGTGCGAAGGGCGGCACAGAGCGACTCCCAGGCCAAGCCATCCGGCGCGAAGCAGGCGTCCACCAAGGCGTCCAGGTCCACGGTGTGGTCGCGGGTCTGCATGATCCCGAAGAGCCTCATCGCCTCGCGTCTGAGGTCCGGGCTGTCCGGCAGGAGCTCCTGCAGCGCTGCACGGAAGACCTCGCGTGTCACCGCCGCCTCGGACACGGCGTGCTTGCGCAAAGCTTCGCGGACCGCGGCGAGGCCGACCTTGCGGAGCGCCGTGGCGAGTGCGGTGCGCGGGGCCGCGCCCGCCGAGGAAGCCTCGGCACCCGCGAGACTGCGAAGCAGCGCCTCGTAGTCGACGAGACCGCGGTCTGGGTCGAAGAATGTTCCGAGGTAGTGCGAGGCGTCCGAGACGCCGCAGGCCAGCTCGAGGTCCTCGCAGAGGATGCGCGTGAGCACCTTGGCTGGCAGGACACCGCGGTGCAGCGGGTCTGCCTCTTCGAGTAGCGCCTCAAGGCGCGGCTTGCGCCTAGCGAGCGCCGCGGCAATCTTGCGTTGCGCCCGCTGTGGCCTGGTGGCTGCCTCGGGCGACCAGCCGCGACGCCTTGGCGAGCTCGCCTCAGCGCCGCCAATCATGACCCGCGCCGCGGTCTCGTCCAGCGACTTGTCCAGGCGCGCGTGCTGGTCCCTCAGCCATCCGCGCGCCTCGTGCAGCTCGTGCTGCTTCACCTTGGTCTCCAGGCGCTCCACTTCGCCCTTGTACTTGCGCCGCAGCCTGCTCACGGCGTCCCCGCGCGCCTGCATGGGCCTATGGTGCCGGCTTGTCCGTGGACGGCCTGCAGGAGCTTGCCGAGGTCGCTCGCCCCGGAGAAGGTGGCGCGTGCGAGGCGGGACGGGCTGCCAGGCGGCATCGATTCATCGTCCCTTGGTCTCAAAGCCCTGCTACGCGGCGCCCTTGCAGTGCAGTGCCCGCAGAGCCGTTGGTCCTCTTGATGGTCCGCTTCGCGGGGCGGCACCTGCGAGCCCAGGTGAAGCAGAAGAGCGCTTGCTCAATCAACCAATCAATCGATCCAGCAAGCAAGCGGTCCATCGGGCATCCTCCGCTCGCTCGCTCCATCGATCGATCGTTCGATCGGCCCGCTTGCCGGGCGCCCGGCGGCGAGCATGTCGAAGTTCTTGAAGCGGCGGCTCTCGTGGAGCTCGGCCAGGAGCGGCGCATCGAACGGGTCGCGGCCGCCCGTGCCGGAGAGCGAGTGCACGCTGGAGTTGGACGGGAACAAGCTGAGCTTGGACAAGGATGGCAGGTGGCGCCTCGGTACGTGGTCTTGAGGGGCGAGGTCGCCGCGAAGTGAAGTGAGGGACATGCTCCTCTCTTTCAGCGCCGCAAGACTGACGAGGTTTGCTTGGGCCGCGGCGCAGACCCCGGTACGGTGGGCAATTACGAGGCGGAGATCGACAGGCTACACCAGTACATTGCGCAGCTGGAGGGTGAGAAGCGCATCCTGAACGAGCGCTGCGCGCGCGCCAACGGCGAGAAGGCGATGCTTTCGTTCCAGAACGAGCTGCTGATGGACTTGGTACGTGCGGGTGCGCCCCTTGTGTGTTTACCTGCTGAGCAAGCGAGGTGAACAAGGCGAGCGTGAGCGCGCAAGAGAGAGAGACTGACCTTGACAGGCGTGATGGACGGGACAAAGCTAGCTGTGTCGCAGTTGGATGCGAACAAGAACCACGACGCGTATCAGAAGGAGGCGTTGCGAACTGAGGCGCTCAAGTGGGAGTTGGGCAAGTGGCTGGTGCCGGGTGGGGCCATCAGCGGCGGAGGAGCGACTGCGTCTACTGCGCCGTAACTAATACTTTCAAGGGCGCCAAAACGTGCATCAGACACGGGGCTCTGCGAGTTGGCAAGCGGATGATGATGGCGAGGATGCCAACGAGCTTTTACTAAATCACGAGCACCCGCAGGCGCGGCGGCGCACTCACTGGCTGTGTGAACGTGCTTTCTCGAACGAACGGGTCGATCGGATCGTAGGCTGGTGGTTTGAGCCATCCATCCATCCATCCATCCATCCATCCATCCATCCATGCACCCATCAATCATGAGCGTGATCATGCCATGTAACATCATCATTGATCCAGTCAGTAAGTATGAAGTACACTTGTCCATGTATCTTGCAGGGAGGGATGGGGGTTGTGATGTGCGTGCGCGCACGTAGTTGAGCTTGCTTGGTCCCACGAATGTGGATGGGCGAGTAACCAGCAACAAAGCTGGGCACTCAATAGCTCGTTGGAGATGGTGGCAGTGCGTGCTGATTGTGCTTGATTGTGATGTGAGGGCTGTTGAGCCGATCGGTTGCTTCCACTCGTTCATTCGTGCTCCCCGCAATCTGTGGCGCTCTAGTAGCTCTAGCCACGAGTACCAAGTTTAGTGCGGGCAGACGGCGGAGGGATCAATTTCGCAGCCGAGGTGCCTGTCATCCTTGCAGCCGAGCAGCGTGCCAAGCGTCTTGGAGCAGCCAGGACAGGCGAGCGCTGCAGGGCTGGACGACTCCACTGCGTCCCGTGACATCCAGGCGAGCGGCAGTGCGAGGAAGTAGCGGTCCTGCGCAAGGAGTGCGAGCGCCGCCTTGGCGTCGAGGCGAGCGAGCCGGGCGACCTCGTGGTAGCGCGACGAGTGCGGGTGCGCATCGAGGGCGAGGCGAGCGAGCTGAGCGGTGCGGGTGCGCATGCAATGCGCACCGGCGATCGACTTATCGAGCTCGGCGGCGAGGCGGAGGGCCTCCTCCTCCTCCTCCTCCTCCTCCTCCTCCTCCATCTCGGTTTTCTCGATCTTGCGGTCGGAGCCGCCCTGGTCGCGGAAGCAGGTTCCATTGCTGTTGTTGTTGTTGTTGTTGTTGATCATGAGGTCGTCGTCATCGTCGAGCTTGCACTCGAGCTCCTCGTCGCCGTCCTGGTCCACCCCGGTGGCGGAGCGAGGAGGGCCGGCCGCGGCGTCGGCGTCTTGCACCAAGACGTCGGCCGCGTGGAATAGCTGGACGCCGCAACCGCGGCAGGAGAACTCCATGTCCATAGCGAGCAGGTGTGGCACCTGCACGGGGTCCTGGCCGTGGCCGAGGTGCAGCGTGGCGGTGGCCGGGCGGTGCGGCTTGGAGCGGGCGGCGGCTGGCGCATGGGAGGCGGCCCGCGCACGCATGTAGAGCTGGTGTGCGCGGAGCGCGTCGCCGCACGCAGCCTCGAAATAGCGGAGCTGGTCCTGAAAGCCTGCGTTCATGGCGACGGCCGGGCGCTTGGCGGAGACCAGGCGCAGCGCATCGGCGAAGCTCATGGCGGCCTCCTGCATGAGGTAGGCGACGACGAGCGCGGCGGAGCGCGAGCGGCCAAACGAGCAGTGCACGAGCACACGGCCGGGGCGGGCGCCGTGGAGTGCGGCGCGAATAAAGGCGTTGGCGAGCGGGATGGACGCGAATAGGTTGGTCGTGTCCTTGTCGCGCAGCCCGAGCGTCAAATAGGTGAAGAGGCGCGGGAAGGTGGCGGGCAGGCCGGTGGCATTGACGACGTGCGTGATACCGGCAGCCTGCAGGGCTTCATCGTTGAAGGCCGAGTGGATGGAGCCAATAAAGAGGCCCGGGATGACCTCGATGGGCGCGTCGTCGCGACAGATGGTACCATCCAGGCTCATGGGTTTCTTGCCGAAGAACTTGCGCGGGCCGGCGAGCTGGCGCCGCCCGGCGCGAGGGCAGTCGAGGTCCTGTTCGAGGCGCGCGGACGGCGACACGGAGCACATCATCGTAATGCTGCTGATAATGGGGGTGCTTGGTTGAATGAAAACGGCGGCGTGTTTGATGCCGAAGGCGAGCGTGTGAACGAGCTCGCTCGGCTAGGCCGCGATGGATGCAGGTCTGCTGCGGCCGCGGCTGCTACCCGCGTGCCGCGCGGCCGTCGTTGAGCTCACGCTGGCTGGCAGGCTGCGCCCACCCACCCACTCTCTCTCTCTCTCTCTCTCTCTCTCCCGCTCTCGCTCTCTTCTCGCCGCTCTCCTGCCCGCCTCTCCGCGCGCTGCGCACGGCGGGCGTGGCACGCACGCACGCGCGCTGCCTCTTCTCGGCTCTCGTTTCTGTTTCGTGCGAATGTCGCCGATGACAGGAACTTGGTGTCGCTCGAGCGAGGCGCGCCTTGCCAGCAGCTAGCGTGGCTAGCTAGCTCCGGCAGGCCAGGCCTCGCAGGAAGCAAGCGCTCGAGAGCCAAGCGAGCGAGCGATAACTCCTGCCGCCTGCCGGTGCGCGCCTCAGACAGGCGCCAATAAGCATCTATCTGTCTGCCCGCACGTGCCGGCCCGGCCCTTGGAGCGTGCCCAACTGCCCAACTGCATTCCCCCCTCTCCAAGCGCAACTTACGCAGAGCAGAGCAGGCCGGCAAGCCGTTGCACTGCAGCGAGGCGCGTAGGGCCCCAACAACAGCAACGCCGTGGCGGGCACGGGCAGGCAGGCTAAAGCGAAGAGAACTTGAACCCAACGCACCGCACCTCAAAGAACTCAACCCCATCAAGGCCTGGCCGGCTCGGCTCGGCTCAGCCTAGCTAGCGACAGGCTGGCCGGACCTCCCAAGCGCACGAGGAGGCATCGAGGAAGCAGGCCGCCCGCCGGGGCGATGCAACCAGCCACTGGCAGGCAGCCAGGCGTCGTCGCATGGCGAGCCTCGTCCAACGCCTCGCTGGGACACGCGATCGCCGTCCCGGTCCCGCGCGACGGCGCCAACGACCGAGCACAGGGCCAACGTGAAGTTGGAGCAGCTCGCTCGATGAGCATCCGATCCAGCTGGGGCGAAACAGCAGAGCACGCGCTTCGTAGGGATGGCGGGGAGCGCCATCCGTGCAAGGCCATGCATGCTGTGAACTTGATCGCGGATGCGAAACCGCTGAGCTGCCCTGCGCCGCCGAGAATCGACGTACGCGCCGCCGGGAGATGCGCCGAGGTGGCGGGCGGGCCGGGCCCCGGGCCCTGCGACGAAGCAAGGGCAGATCCGGCTGCCAGGATGGGTGGGGAGATAACAGCCGTGAACACAACGACCTCGAGCCGGTAGCCGAGCAATGCGCAGCTTCGAGTTGGGGGGGAGGGGAGAAGTAACTAAACAAGCTTGTCGATCGTGCCGGCACGTGCGTTGACCGGAAGAAACCACCAAGACACGGACGGCAAATAGTAGGCGGGCCAAGGTCCGCGCCCCCTGTCGTGTGGTCAGGCGACCGGAAAGCTTGGCTGCTCCATCACATGCGTCCTGCCAGTGAGTGACTCACTGTCACGCTCACTGCGTCCGTGAGACAGACGGACGCTCCGGTGACGGTTTTCGGACTCGGTTTCGGCGCGGCGCGGCTTGCCGCAGTTGTGCTCACAATTTGTTTGTTGGTTGTACCAGTCGAGTCGCCGAGCCAGCGAGCGCCTGCTCGCGCTCTCCTCGCGGCGGTCCTGGGCTCGGAGCCAGGTGACCGGCGGACCACCATGATGAAACGGTCTCGAGCCTTACTTTCATCCGAGTCCGAGTCAGGCCGGGCGCCGTCACGGCACGGAGGCCGCGCGAGACAATCAATCGAGGGGCACGGCAAGAGCTGCTGAGAATCGAGACACGGGGAGGAGGAAGTGCGGGCCACGGCCCCTCCTCGCTCACGTCCACGCGCGCGCCAGCGCGCGTTGGTGCCACAGGACCTTCGGCGAAGAAGATGAACGAGACAGAGGCAGCGAGCTTCGGCGCCGTGGACTGGGCCGTGGTGGACGACTTGGTGCGCGAGCTGAGCAAGACATCGGCGCAGATCGCCCGTGTAGACCTGGGCACTGTGGAGGAGAAGATTGCGGCGGAGAAGAAGAAGCTGAAAGGGCTCTGCGTCAAACACGCGCAAGCGTGCGAAGAGCTGGCCAAGGCGCGACGCAGCGCACAGCGGGAGCGGTCGGGCTTGATCGACCTGCATACGAAGCTTGAGCAGGACCTGGCGGTGCTGAGTGGCAAGTCAGAGGACAGCGCGGACCTGGTGTCGCGGCGCAATGTGATCAATGTTGAGCTGGCACAGGTTCGTCGCAAGCTGGAGACCAAGAGCGCGCAGCATGAGCAGTACCTGTCCACACATGTGCAGACGATGAAGAAGCGCGAACGCATGATCCAGGTGCAGGCCAAGACGCTGCGCAGCCTCTTGCACCGCAAGCTGGCGTTAGGGGAGATTGCCTCGGTAGGCGCCGGCCTTCACTCGATGGAGCACAGGCCATCGGATCCGGTCGCCTTTCCACAGCGTTCGGGTGCCGCGACCACTTCCCCGCGAACAAAGCACGCGCAGAACTCGAGTGCGTCTTCGCCAGCCTTGACGAAGAAGCCGTCGTCGCGGTCCAAGTTAAACATCACGGGTCGCGCGCCGCGCACCTCTGCGGGCAGCAGCACGATGAACCCAAGGCGGCGCAAGTCAAGTAGCGCCCTGTAGGCTCTGTTCCCTTTCGTGCAGACTTTCTCTCGCAGCACGCACGCTTGGCCTCGCCTGGCCGTAGCGAGCCGCAAAGTAAGCTAAAGGACTTGAAAAGGCACTGAAAAAAGACGTCCGTCGTCATCCGAAGTTCGAGCAAAACAAAAAGAAGACCTTTTTATCTTTGCAGGTAAGGTTTGCCACTTGTAAGTTACTGTTACTTCTCGGTGAGCTCGCGGTAACCCTTCCACGACTCGGGTGCCTGAAAGTCGTACTGCTCCATGACGCATAGCAGCGAGAGCGTGGGGCCGTCCTCCGGCTTAATGGTGAGGATCTGCTCGAGCTTGCTCTTGCACATGGTCCAGTCCCCAGCGAGATACGCGCCAACGGCATCGCTAAACTTGGAGAGAAAGCCATCAGGAAGGCCACTCTGAATGAAGCTCATCTCCTCGCCATCAAAGTCGAAGTGAAGGCGGCGCGGCGTGGTGCCGGACATGTCAAAATGGGGCTCCCCGAAGATCTCGGGGAAGTTGATAATGTCGCAGGTGAAGAGCCCCATCGGCTGGATGCTGCCCTTGACCGTGACGCGGTCAATCTTGCGGCAGCGCTTGCGTGCCTTGGAGGACAAGGCGTCGTGGAAGTCTTCCGAGAGGAGGAGTGGCGTGCGGAACTGCTTGGTGGCGGCCTCGAGGCGAGAGGCCATATTGACGTTGGGGCTGAGGTAGGAGGCGTCGATCTTGTAATGGCTGCCGATTGCGCCCTCAATAGCCCATCCGATGTGAAGGCCCATGCCGAGCTTGATCTCGAAGTTGTTTTCGCCGAAACGCTTGCGGATCGCTGGGTGGTCCTTGTACGCGTTCAAGCAGCCGCCCGGGCCGTTCTCACGCTTGAGGTCGATCATGGTCTTGAGGAAGGCAACGAGGGCGTTGTCGCACATGTTGCCGGCGTCGATGTTCTGCGCGATGCGCTTGGGGTCGTTGACCTTCCAGACGAGCAGGAAGGCATCACCAATGTTCTTGTTGGCAGCGCCGTACCAGGAGTGCGTGGCCTCGTGCACGATGGCGCCCACGCGGTTCACGTAGACCATGACCTTCTCCTGGAGACACTCCGTGGTGTCGGTAAAGTTGCGAATGTCGCAGAATCCAAAGACAGCCTCGATCTTGACACCATCGCACATGGGCTCGATGCCGGCGTTGTTGGACATGTTCTTGGCGATGATCTCTGAGCCGGCCTCGCCGAAGCCAATCTGCAGGAGCTGGCCAATCTTGGCGATGGTGTTCTGCAGAAGCGTGGTCTCGTCGTTGTCGTCCGAGTTGGTGGCGAACTGCAACTGGCCGCTGGCCATCGGGTTCTCCGCAAGCTGCTGCACGGAGCGCACCATGCGCTCGATGGGCCGAATCACGAGCACCTCGGCGTCGCTGGAGATCATAAGCGAGCCAAAGGTCAACACCATCATGACGAAGATGGTCTGCAGCAGGTTGAGCCCGGCGGCGAGGCGGACGTTGTCGCGGATATCAAAGTACGCGTAGGAACTGCAGTCGCTCGTGTCGTCGGCGAAGAAGCTCTCGCACTCCACGGCGAAGGAGGCCTCGTACTCGGAATCGCGAAAGTCCTCGCGCAGGTCCGTGGCGGTGGCGAAGATCTCCGAGGACGGTGTGTAGTCCAGGTCCTCGTTCTTGTAGACGATCGTGCCGTCCGACTTGACCCATTCCGTGTCCCGGGCTTTCTGGATCAGCCTGGCATGCTCCAAGTCCGAGGTGTTGAAGAGCTTGAAGAAGATGAGACGGCCCTGCTCGATACCACGCGTGTAGAGCTGCACCTCATCGGTGAAGGCGATGGGGAAGTCGGGTTCGGCTGTTTCGTTGATGCTGCCGCTCTCGTAGAGCGCTCTCTTGTAGTCCTGAAACTCGGTGTGCAGACGATACAGGCCGTAGGTGCCGTGCGGGGAGCTCGCCGTCCACATGCCGACGTCGAACATTTGCACAAAAATGAGCATGGAGAGCACAACTGCAATGACACGCTGCATGGTCTTCTCGGAGAGCTTCTTGCCGACCAGAGACGGGTTCTCGGAGGACTCCGGTTCGCCGTTGTCACGGTTGGTGGCCTTGTACAGCTTGACCACTCGCACGAGACGCACGAGACGCACGATGCGCACGATGCGCGAGGACTTGGTGCCAACGCGGCTCGCCTGGATGGCGTCAATGGCGTCCTGGCTGTTGCCCGTGGTGCCGCTCGCCAGCACGGCCTCGAGGAAGGGGTTCCAGATGAAGCCAATGTCGGAGATCATGGTCACCGTGGCCAGGATGTCCAGCCAAAAGTAGAAGCTCCGGAAGTACTTGGGCTTGGCCGCCGTGAAGATGATGAGCTCAAAGCTGAAGGCAAGCATGGCCAGCAGTGACATGCTGTAGAAGAAATTGTCCCAGCTCTTGGCGAAGACCGCTACGCGCAAGTCATCGCCGAAGAGCGCGTACACGGTGAGCGTCGAGATAAAGGCTACCCACTTGCGGCCCTCCAGAGCCAAATACAGCTGGTACGCCCACTTGTACTTGGCCACGCGCGATCGCGCCGGTGCGATGTCATCGTGCGAGGCGGCAGCGGCGTCGGCCAGGACCACGCGGTTGGTATCCTTGGAGAGCTGCTCACCCGAGGCCGGAGTGACCTTGGTGGTTGATTTCATGGAAGAGTACCCTAGGTCCCCAGAAAGGTCAGTCCACGCCCCGCGGTCGCCGCCCAAAGGGACGACTCGTGCGCTTTTGGGGTTTCCCAGGCCCGAGGAGTGCTTTTGTACACGGCTCGCTACGCTGTTCGAGGCCCGAGTTTCACTCGACTTGCTCGCCCTTTCCCGGAGACCCGGGACGGGCTCTTGTGAGGGTTTTCTGTCTTGCGACGATGTACCAGTCTGTTTGATGTTCGGTGGTCCAAGGTTATAAGCTTCTGTTTGCATGAACCCGACCCATCAAGGACTGTTTCTGGAAGAGTACCGGCTCGTGCGCACGAGCCAGTAGGAGCACGCTGTGCGGAGACGAAGAGAGGGTCAGAGCGGGAGAGAGAGAGAGAGAGAGAGAGAGAGAGAGAGCGAGAGAGTCGGAGAGCGAGTGGTGTGCGACGACGACAGCAATAGCAAGCGACGACGACCACAAGAGCGACAATGCAGCGGCGTGGCAACGAGCGACGACGCTGCGGCTAGCTGTCCTGCTCTTGCTCCTCGGCGACCTTGTCCACGTTCTCCTCGCGCTCCAGCTCGCTCGGTTGCCCGTACAGTCCTTCGCTCCCGTGCGACGTCTAATCGACGTGGAGCAAATGCACGCGCACGCGAATATCGCAAGCGCTTGCCGGCCCCTCGCACGACGCCACGTTCGCCTCTTTGCCTCGCCTCGCCTCGCCGCGCCTCGCCTCGCCTCGCCTCGCCGCGCCTCGCCTCGTGTCGCTCGCTCGCTCGCTCGCCCGCGTCTCGCGCGCTTGGCTGCAGCAGACGGCTTGGCGGAGCGCTCTGCTCTCGCCTCGTGGCGACCACTGCGTGCAGCGAGAGAAGCGAGCCTCGTCTCCTGTACTGCGCGGTGCTTTGCTTCTTTTGTTGTTGCAAACTCAACGGCACGGGCTCTCGCGACCGGTGTCTGGTGTCGTTCCCTGAGGCACCCTTGTGCTTCCTGCAGTCATCCATGGGTGGCTTTCTCGTACAGGACAAGGTATTCTTGATCGTTGCGACGAAGCGCGCCCTTGAGTCATCGCGAACGGGGCTCCATCACGAGGCGCTACTTTGAAGCAAGGGCAAGTCGATGCTATTTATTGAAAGCGCCAGCTCTCGCACTGCACATGCGGAGATAGTTACCAGCCAACCGATCTTTTTTTCTTTTTCACCGCCTTCACGCGGCCAGGTTCATCTCGCTTGCTGATTGGCTGCCGCTGCGAGCGTCATGGTGCGTGCGAGTGCGCTGAGTTTCCCCCCTCTACCTCACAAGCGAGCAGACGCGCAGGCCGAAAGTCGCGCGGTCTCAGCCTGCTAACCTTTTTATTCGCCATGCAGTAGTAGTGCGCACCAAAGGCAGGGCAGATTTGCCCTGCAGGCTTCCCTACCACAAACAGCCAACAGCAGCACGCAGCGGACAGAAAGCGGACGTCAGCCAGCGGTCAGCCAGCGAGACTTGCCAGCGACTTCAATTTCACATCAGTCCATCGTACAGGGGGCGCGTTCGCCACGAGTTTATCGTGTCGCGCCCGGCCGCGACGTCAGAGGTCCTTGATGAGATAATCACCCTCGCCCCGCAGCTCGTAGCCGAGGCGGCGATAGTATTCGCGGGTGCCGACGCCGGCAATGACGGCGACACGGCGCATGCCGGCACAAGCCGCGATGCGCTCCGCCTCTTGCATGAGGCGTGTGCCAAAGCCCGTATGCTGTGTGGCTCGGTCTCGAGACTCGCCTGTGCCGATCGCCCCTATACCTTTCTGGGCCGCGGGGACAAGTTGGCCATAGACGTGCAGCTCGCGCACCAGGGCGATGGCGCCGCGGTCGAGCTCGGGAAAGCCAGTCTGTTCGCGCTGCGCCTGATCTGGGACGCGCAGACGCAAGAATCCAAAGAGTTGGCGCTCGTCGGGTGTCTCGAAGGAGAGAAAATGCTCGGTGCCGAGCGAGGCACGGTAGATGCGCTGGCGCAAGAAGGCCTCGTGCAGACGGGAGGTGTCGAGACGGACCTCGCGGCACCGGATGCAGCGACAGACGAGGCCGCGCGCCGCCATCTCGTTCTGGATTCGCTGGCGCATGTTGGTCTCCGCGATGCCACCGCGGATATACGTGGTTGGGATGTCGCGCACGATGCGGTTGAGGCGGATGTAGGGCATGATGGCGGCCTTGAGCTCGATGATGACCTCGAGCAGGTCCTCGTCCGGGTACGGCGTGAACTTGCCCTGGTCAAACCATTTCTCGATGACGGTCCACGGCGTGACCTCGCACGGGTAGATCTTCCACTGGTCCGCCTGCAGGTCCGGGTCCAGCAACATCTGGCGCAGCATGGCGCGGTCCGAGTCCGGCGTGGCGCCCGGGAGCGATGGCATGAGGTGCACATCGACCTTGAAGCCAGCGTCCTTGAGCAAGCGGATGGCGTGCTTGGCGTCCGCGCAGGTGTGCCCGCGGTTGATCTTGGCGAGGATGGCGTCGTCCGTGCTCTGCAGGCCGATCTGGACGCGCGTGCAGCCGTAGCGGCGCAGGCGCTGGATCTCGGCCGCGTCGATGCAGTCCGGGCGCGTCTCGAGCGTGAGTCCGATGATCTTGCACATGGCCGTCTCGTTCTCGCGCTGCTCCTCCGCGAGCGAGCGGCGCGGCCGGCGGCGCTCCGGTCGGCAGTCCACGGTGTTGGCCGCGTAAAAGAGGTCGCGGCAAAACGCCTCCTGGTACGCGAGCGGGTACGAGCTCCATGTGCCGCCGAGCACGAGCAGCTCCACCTTGTCGCACGGGTGGCCGTTCTGCAACAGCACGTGCGCGCGGTCGGTGAACTGCAGCACTGGGTCGAAGCCGTTTTGGTTGGCGCGCAGCACGGCCGGCTCGTCGCGCAGGTACGAGCGCGGCTGGCCTGGCTGGTTCGGGCAGTAGTAGCAGTTGTAGGCACACGAGAAGCGCTGCCGCTCGCCGTCCACCTCCGGGTACGGGCTGGTCACCACGGTGATGACCAGCACGCCCGAGTCTGATTTTGACTTTTTGGTCACGAGCGCCGCCTCGAGCGGCGGGCTGCGTTGCAGCTTGCCCTCATTCACCAGCGCCCTGTACGCGCGCAGCAGCTTTGCCTTGCTCAGGTGGATATGCTCGTCGTGCAGCAGCGGCACGAGCAGCCCCTGGTACGAGACCACCGTGTCCGCGGCCACCAGCCCTCTCTTGCGGCGCTCCTTGAGCGACATTTTCGGGTCCACCTCATCCACCTCGCCGCGCTCCAGCCTGCCTACCGTCTCCGCGGCCTTGCGCAGCACCACCTCTGCCACGGGCCACTCGTGCTCCGCCACCAGCTTGTCGGACCGTGCGAAGATGTCCTCCAGCTCGTGGTTCTCGTACCACAGCGTGCACTCGCCCACCTCGGCCACCGCCGCGCTGCCGGCTTGCCACGCGATGCGCCCGGCCATGCTGGCCGCCGCGCCGCCGCGCGCCCGCCGCCTGCGCGCGCGGCCTGGCCTGCTCTGCCCTTTGTCCTGCGCGCCGCCGCCGCCGGAGGACTTTTGCTGCGCGCTGCAGGCTAGTGAAGGACGACGACGACGACGACCACGACCACGACTTTTTCGAAAGTTCAAACCTACAACTACTCCGCGCGCGCGGGCGCGGCGTAGGCGGCGGCGGCGGCGGCGGCGGCGGCGGCGGCGGCGGCGGCGGCGGCGTAGCGCGGGCCGGCGGCATGTCCAGCGACGAGCGCGGGCGCGAGCGCGCGCGCGAGCGCGGCCGCGGCCGCAGGGGCAGCGAGGCATCGTCCAAGTCGGCGATGAGCTCCAGCTCGTCGAGCTCGTCGAGTTCGTCGAGCTCGTCGAGCTCGTCGAGCTCGTCGGGCTCGGAGTCAAGCTCGTCGGGCTCGTCGCGGTCGGCTGCGGACGGCAGGGCCAGGGCCGCCTCGGCGAAGAAGGGAAAGAGGGAAAAGAAGCAGGAACGGCGGGGCAGCAGCAGGGGCCGCAGTAGGTCCCCTCGCCGCGACCAGGACCGTGGGCGCCGGAGCCGCGAGCGCAGCCGGTCGTACCGCGACGGGGACCGCGATCGTGATCGTGACCGCTACCGCCACCGTGACCGTGACCGTGACCGCAACCGTGACCGTGACCGCGACCGCGACCGCGACCGCGACCGTGACCGTGACCGTAGTCGCAGCATACGCCGCGATGGGAGTGACCGCGATCGCCGCTATGAGCGCAGCAGGTCGCACCGGGACCGGTCGCCGCCGCCGGCAAGGCGGGGCGATGACGACGACCGTGGTCGCCGGGGCCACGGCAGGCGCGAAAGAAGTCGGTCGTACAGGCGGGCATCGTCGTCGCGCTCACGGGCCTCCTCTCGGTCGCACGGGCGGTCTGCGCGATCGCCTGCGCCCCATCAGGCGCAGCGGTCGTACTCGCGTTCGACACGTCGGGGGCGTGAGGCGTCGGCGTCGCCACGGCGCCCGCGTGGCCCGCCCTTGGATCCGGCCACGCGCACATTGCGCACAGTTCAGGTCCTGCAGTTGCAGGCCCGAGCAAGCGAGCGGGACATTGACAAGTTCTTCGGGAGTGTATGCGCTGTGGTGGACGTGCAGCTGCCTCGGACGCGCGAGGGCCAGTCTCGCTGCACTGCCTATGTGGAGCTGCAGACCGAGGAGGACCGCGACAAGGCGCTTTTACTCTCCGATAAGCCCTTCATATTTCGTGACGGAACCGAGGGCTTCCCGTGCAAGGTCCAAAGTGTCGAAGCCCAAGTCACAGACGCTGCGGGCAGTGAAGGTGGGGCGGGCGGCGGCGGTGGCGCCGCCGCCGCTGCTAGTTCTCAGGTGACGCGTGACGTGCCGGAGGACTACACTCGCGTCTACCTCTCGAACGTGGTTCTTAACTACGAGGCAGAGGACGTGCGCAAGCTGTGCGAGCCCTTTGGTGAGGTACTCGGCGTTGACGTGCTGCGCAACCCTCACACTGGCGTCTCGCGCGGCTTTGCCTTTGTCGAGTTCGCCAACACGGAGAGCGCGCACCGCTGCGTCAAGGAGCTGCTCGGCAAGCAGGTGGGCACCCAGCGCCTCCTGGCCAAGCCGGCCAAGGGCCGCAATGCCAGCACTGGCGCCAGCGCACCCGCGGAAGCCAATTCGGGGGCGACAACGACCGACCCTCAGCCTGGCGGGTCGCGTACGAACTGGACGCTGGACGACGGCTCCGGCGCCGCGGCCAACGGCGGCGTCACCTTGTCAGCTCAGGACCGCATCAAGCTCATGGCGGAGCTCGGCGGCGGCCGCGGCGGCGACATGCTGCGCGAGGTGGGCCACTGGCCCGCCCCTGACGACCCGCCCGCCGCGGCGGTGGCCAGGCCACCGTCTTTGCCGACCCCAAAGGCACCGCCCCCGCTGCCCGCGCCGCCGGCGGTCCCTGCGCAGCCCGAACCCACGCCATTTATCATGGTTGCCAACATGTTCAGGCCGGCGGAGGAGGAGGGCGACGATTGGCCGGAGGAGATCAGCGAGGAACTAACTTCCGAGTGCGCCAAGTTTGGCACCGTCAAGCGCTGCCTCATTGATGCCGTCGACCCAGCCGGCAAGGCCTACGTAGCCTTTGCAGATCCGCAGGCAGCAATTGCCGCCACCAAGAAGCTGGACGGCCGTTGGTTCGCCAAGCGACAGCTCATGGTTCAGTACCTCTCCGCGGCCCGTTTCGAAGAGCGCGCTGCCGTCCTCGGCCGCTGATCCATCTACTAATCTCCCCTCGCTTGCGCAGTTTGCACTCCTCTTTTCCGACGACAACGGTTCTCAGACGCAGGAGATGGGGCACTATGACTCTTGGTACGACGCACAGGTGCTGCCATGCGCGATTGACACAGGAGAGAAACCTCGTTTCACTGGTATGCAAGATAAGGCATTCTGCACGTGTGCAGGTGCCACACAGGGTGCTGCGACGCGGTATTGCCATGCCGGATACGAACAAGTGAGTCAAGCGTGCGTGCGTTGCGTGTGCGTTCGTCCTTCGGGCTCTCCAACCTTTTTCATCTCACACAGGACCGACACTTACCATCTTTCTGTTTACCCCGCCCGCTCTGGCACGACGCCCTCCGTGCTGCAACAGCACAACTTCCGGCATCGTGACAGCCCTTGCAGCACATCTCCGCGCTTGCCGACCGCTCTTGCGTCCCGCCCTTGTTCTTGCACCTAAGCACCACCCCTGGTTGCACCTCGGCCCTCTTTCCTCGGCGCTGCCCCTCATAGCCTCCCCGCCGGAGCCGCCTCTGTGCGGGCGGCCCGGCGCCTGGTGTGCCTCACGGCGCGCGTCGTGGTCATGATTGTGGTTGTGGTCATGGGCGAAGTCTCGACGACGGTGTGGTGGTGGCCATGGCTGCCACACGCCTCGGCTTCAATGAGGCCACATTGCCAGTGCAGGACTACCCGCCCGGCGTCTCGCCTTTGTGAACAGCCTCTCATTCTGGGTCGGCCCCATGAAGCTCTACGACAAGACCAGGAGCTTGTTGCCTCCCAGTCCAAGGAGCTTGCTGCCTCCTTGTCCCAAGGTCGGGGACTAGACGGTAGGCTGGGAGGATGAGGCCTCCCCCCACCTCAACCACATTCTCCGCCTTTCCCTCCTCGCCCTATTCCCATGCCGAAAGGTAACCATGATCTTTTTCTAAAACTGGTCAGGTTTCGTCGTCATCGGTTGGCTTGACTTGCACAGCGACGGCGATGGGGCTCGAAGAGGTCGGCCGCACGGCCTCTGTCAAAGCATGAAGAAACGCCGAGGGATTCTTCAGTGCAACTGAGAGGTGTTGTGGCTTGACCTCGTCTGTGACAAAGTACTCCACGGCGATGGTGGGCATGCGCCCGAGGTGAAAGTCACTAATGTCCACGAAGGGTATGATTGTACGCTTGTAGATCGTCTTCTTTTTCTCGGAGTCGTAGGATGGGATGACTACAATGAGGGCATGCTCACTCATTGCCACAAGGGTCCCAGGGACGGCCACGACGTTATCCCGGCCGCAAAGACAAATAAGGAAGACTTGCCCCACAGCGAGTGTAACCATCCCGACGATGCCGAAGAAGGAAAGTGCAATGAGGGCGATGCCGATGCCTTGGAGCGCGGCGTCAGTGGTGGTCGCCTGCTCGGTAGTGGTCAAGTTAGATCCTGGCTGGACAACTTCCACCTCTTCGTCTCTGCGAGTCCATGCACGCTGAGCGTCAGTTTTCTTTCTCCCTCCCTCCCGGCCTGCCTGCCTCGCGCATTCACACCGCCTACACGTACGAATTTGACAAAATAAGCATGACCAATCCCCCCACCAAGCCAACGATGCTCGCGAGAACGGCCAATGCGATAATGAAGATATTTAGGCAGCGAAACAAGGGCCTACTCGCCCCCTCGAATGCCTCCACGAGCTCCACGCGCTCCGTCCAGAGTCCGTCATGAAGCCTCTGCTGTCTCATCAGCTCCGGGTGCTGCCACGCCCTCGTCGCCTCCGCGTCGACCGTGCTGTCGTGCTTGGCCGCCACGGCCACGGCGATGCTCTCGCCCTCCTTGGTGCCGCTCATGTCGGCCGCGAGCTACCGGACCTCAGCGCGTCGCCAGAACCAGGCCAGCAGCCGCTCTGCGCCGCTCTGATGCCCGCGCCCCAGTTGCAGCTGCCGCTCTGCGCCGTTGCGATGCCGCCGCCCTTTCACGCTTTGCTGAGCTGAGCGTGCGGTTGCCCGCGTCGCCCTGTCCTGTGGGCGCGTGCCGCGCCGGCGGCGGCGCCTCCTCGCTGTCCATGTGTGCCAGTGCCGACGCAACTTGAAGTGCAAGTGGCCGAGTAAGTTTTAAATCAGAGTCAACCACAGGCAGGCTGCGTGCCGCGGCATTGTGCAACTTGAACCATGACAAGTGTGAGTGTGCCACTGTGCGACAACCTGGCTGCAGTGTGCACGGGCTGCATTCACGGGCAGGCTGACTGACCGTGAATGCAGGCAAATGCAGCGTGACTCGGACTCTGCGCCGCCAGGCTGGCCGCCGGCGTGGGTTTGCCCGATTCAGGTTCGCCCTGTCCTGTGGCGCGTGCCGCGGCGCCTCCTCAGCTCGCTGTCCATGTGTGCCAGTGCCAGTGCAAGTGCCGCAGCGCTCTGATCAGAGTTATCCGAGTCGCTTGGCCTACTACAGCCTGAGTTGAATGCAGTGCGGAACTGTGCGGCCTGGCCTGCGGCGGCCAGTGTGTGCGTGGCGAGTGTGCGGCCCGGTCCGGGTCCTGCAGTGGCAGGGGCAGTGCGTGCACTGCAGTGGTGGTGCAGTGGCGGCCAGTGGGCGGTGACGCGATGCCCCGGTTCCCGTCACGCGAGGCAGCCTGGCTGCCTGCACTTGGACCGTGACCTGCGCTTGAGGGTAACTAAGTTACTTCTAGAGTAGTACCTGGCAGTCCTATAGCTGCTGGCTGGCTGCTTAGTAGACCACGTGCTGACTGCGATGAGCCTCCCTACCAGTGGGTGGCCGCCTCATCTCCGTGAGCACCGCCCAGCCTGGCGTGCCTTGGCGCAAGGAGGAGGCTCATCACAGTCAGCACATGCCTTCGCTCTTAGCTAGAGCTAGCTAGGCTACGACCTCAAGCGCAGCTCCAGGCTGCGTCGCAAGACGGGACCCACTGTCGTGCAGAGCAGTGAGAGAGCTGCAGAGCGCTGCAATCTCGGAGCCAGCAGAGCTCGAGCCGGAAATGGGTACCGGTCGCGGGCGTAGCCGTCCCGACCACAGAGAGAGCGTTGATGTCGTTGACCAACTTGACCCAGCCAGCAAGGCCTTTGCAGGTCCGGAGCCCACGATTGCTGCCCGGCCCTTACTTCGCCAAGCGACAGTTCAAGGTCGAGTATTCATCCGCGATCCTTTTCGACGAGCGCGCTGCCGTCCTCGCTTGCGCAATTCACACCCTGTTCCTCTTTTCCGAGGACTGCAACTCGTGGCTGTTGGTACGACGTGACATCTCGCTGTGGTCGTGCAGTCGTCACGGTCGTGGTCGTGGTCACGGGCGAAGCCGACGACGGTGACTTTGCCATGGCAGCCACACGCCTCGGCCTCGAGGAGGTCACATTGCCCGCGCAAGACTACCTGCGTAGCGTCTGGCCCTTTGTGCACAACCTCTCCTTCTAGGTTGGCCCCATGAGGTTCTACGACCGGCTCGGTCGAGATCTATCACATGCGCGGCCACCCACATACTGCGTTCCGCCTGCCGCTCAGCGAGCCCATTCATGTCACCCACCACCTTCGAAAGGCCCAGGCTTTGGAATCCGGCGGCCAGATCAAGCCGCCGCAGCCCAAAAGGTAAGAGACCCTGGATTCTCGAGGGGGAGTAGGGAAAGAAGGCGGCTGGGCTGTCCGCCAGCACGCGAGATTTGGCACATCAGCATGTCACAGGAAAGTACTATCTTCTCTCCTCTCTCAGGCTGCTCGGCTCCGAGCTCACCGCGCCGACGATACCTTCACAAGCCGCGCCAACATGCGCAAAAAGAACTCAAGGTATATGGGGAGGACAAGAATCCACTGCCACCAAAGTCTCCGACCTTTCCCTCCTCACCGCTCCCGTGCCGAAATTGTAGATCTTTAAAAAATCGTCAGGTTTCGTCCTCACCAGTCGGCTTGACTTGCACAGCGACGGCGACGGGGCTCGAAGAAGTCGGTCGCACGGCCTCTTCCAAGGCGTGAAAAAACGCCAAGGGGTTCTTCAGTGCGACTGAGAGGGAGTACGGCTCTACTCCGTTTCTGACAAAGTACTCGACGCCGACGGTGTGCCTGCGCCCGAGGTGAAAGTCAGATATGTCCACGAAGGGTATGATTCTGCGCTTGTAGAACGACTTCTCTTTCTTGGAGTTGTAGGATGGAGTGACTACAATGAGGGCATGCTCACTCATTGCCACAAGGGCGCCAGAGACGGCCAAGAAGTTATCCCGGCCGCAAAGACAAATAAGGAAGATTTGCCCAACACAGAATGTCATGATTCCGACGATGCCCAAGAAGGAGACTGCCATGAGGGCGATGCCGGTGCCTTCGAGCACGGCGTCAGTGGTGGTCGTCTGCTCGGTAGTGGTCAAGTTAGATCCTGGCTGGACAACTTCCACCTCTATGTCTCTGCGAGTCCACGCACGCTGAGCGTCAGTCTTCTCCCTCCCTCCCTCCCGGCCTGCCTGCCTCGCGCATTCACGCCGCCTCCACGTACGAATCTGCTAAAATAAGCATGGCCAATCCCCCAAACAAGCCAACGATGCTCGCGACAACGGCCAATGCGATAATGAAGATTTGAAGGCAGCGATACACGGACCTATCCGCCTCCTCGAAAGCCTCCACGAGCTCCACGCGCTCCGTCCAGAATCTGTCATGAAACCTCTGCTGCCTCATCAGCTCCGGGTGCTGCCACGCCCTCGTCGCCTCCGCGTCGACCGTGCTGTCGTTCTTGGCCGCCACGGCCACGGCGATGCTCTCGCCCTCCTTGGTGCCGCTCATGTCGGCCGCGAGCCACCGGACCTCAGCGCGTCGCCAGAACCAGGCCAGCAGCCGCTCTGTGCCGCTCTGATGCCCGCGCCCGCCCCAGTTGCAGTTGCCGCTCTGCGCCGTTGCGATGCCGCCGCCCTTTCACGCTTTTTGCTGAGCTGAGCGTGCGTTTGCCCGCGTCGCCCTGTCCTGTGGGCGCGTGCCGCGCCGGCGCCGCTGCACTGCAGTGCTCGCTGCAAGTGTCCAACTAAGGTCAAAGTCAGCCGCTGGCAGGCTGCGTGGCAGTGCCGCGGCATTGTAAATGTGATGTGTTATGGCCGTCAGGGAATAGCACTGGGATTAGAACTTTGGCACTGAAGCGGACATCGGCACTCGAGCGCGCGCCGTGTTGCGCGCTGTTGCGCCCTCTGGCCGGTGTGCGGCCTGGCCTGCGTCCGGTCTGCGGGTGTGCGGCGGCGTGGAGCAGTGGCAGCGCTTGGTGGCGGCCTGGTTCCCGTCACGCGAGGCAGCTTGGAGCTGCGCCTGAGCTACGAACGTTTTAAGTACAATGGTAGTACCTCAGGCCCTGAGACGATCACAGCGCCCGCGCGCGGCCCGTTTTGCTGAACGGGATCGGGGGCGCCCAGATGCGCAGCCTTGGCGTCTTGTTGACACCATTGATTGCCTGTGTAATTATGTTCAGTGTTGACTCTATTGATTACCTGTGAACCATGGTCTGGCATCGTAGTCCTCCATCGCCTACTGCCTGCAGGTCTCTTGCCGAGGGCGCGCGAGTCGCCTGTACGCGAGCGCACGCGCGCACGGCCCGCAAGATGCCGCACGACCCCTTCGTAGCGTCCTCTGCTAGCCAGAGCTCGGTCATCTTGGAGAGCGACGACAGCTCTGTGGACTCGCTCGACGAGGTGTGGTCAGAGCCTTCGAGGTAAGTTCAGGTACCCGAGCGACGCAGCTTCGTGGAGGCAGCGCGCTCGACGTTGTCGCGCGGCATGCTGGTACCATCACGGCAACAAGCGCTGGTTGAGCAGCAGCAGCGCAGAGCTGGCGACAGTCTTTCTGCGACAGGCAACTCCAGCAACAGCAACAAGGATCCCGTCACGCCTCGCTCGCGGCGCACGGCCGTGGTTTCCGCGTCGCGCGCAAGGAGGCAAGCTCGAAACACGCAGCTCTCGCTCCCGGAGAATTTGAAGGTCCTATCCAACGCCAACGAAGAAGTGAGGAAGACAAGCAGCGCAAAAGAATCGAAAATGCTGCGAAAGAGGAGGCGCAGCAATGGGCAGCGGAGAAGCAGCAATGGGCAGCGGAGCAGCAACGGGCAGTGGAGGAGCAGCAATGGGCAGCAAAGAAGAGAGAAAGGGCGTACCAATGGGAAGAGGCGCAGAGAGACTAGGAACGGAGGCTCGCCTCGATCGAGAGGCTCACGCGAAACCTAAAGACCATGTATGCCGTCATCGACGGCAAACCCGCGGTTGAGGCCTTGGTCGCGGCCACGCAGGAACTCCTCGACGCCGTCGCCAAGCGTGGACCGAGAGTCGGTCGCAACCTAGTTCGAAATGATTCCACCGCCGGTGGTCGAGTCGAGTCTTCGGACAGTGAGTGATTTAACCAGTTAGAGAATATAATCCATTTGGCCTTGCGACCGCGCTGCTCAGTGGCCCGGGCGCTCTGCATGCGCGTCGCCACAAATGCGGCTTCGTCGTTGTGATGCTCGCGTTAGCAGCAGTCCCTGCCCTTCCGAAACGAGGACGTCTGGTCGGCCATGCAGGGGTCTCCAGCTCAGTCATTCTGTGTATCAGAGGTCATCCTGCGGCGCTTCGCGGCGCGTTCTATCCTTCGCTTGGAGGCGGCATCCTGATACTCTCGCCAGCGTGTCTCTGCTTCGGCCGGGTTGAACGTGTAGTGCTCCTTGAGTTCGACGGTAAGCTGCGTCCGGCGGGTCGTGTGCTGGCTGTTCGGAAAGAGTGGTAGACTGCGCCCGCCACCAAGATCGATCGTCGCAGCATCGTTGCTGTTTGCCGCACCGACCTTGCCTACAACACGCATCGAGGATTGGTCAGTGCCGGACTCATCGCTGCGGCTGGCAGGACCGACAGTTTCCGAGATCTGGACGTCCCGCAGACCAGTTCTAACGGCACGCCTGCGGCAGAAGTTGTGGAGAATCACGGAGGCACGAAAGATGCGTTGCGCAAAAGCCGCGTCCTTGGTTGGAAGGGATCTCAGGATCCGGAAGCGGTTCGTGAGGATGCCGAAGCAAATCATGATGCGGGATCGCAGCGAGGAGACTTTCTCGTTGAAGGAGGTCTTTTCCAGCTGCCCAGGCATGCGCGCGTATGGTGTGATGATCTGATTACAGCATATAAATGCATTGTCAGCTGCAATCCAGTACTTCTCCCCAAGTTTGTTGTGCTCCTTGACCGCACCGTACAGAGAGCTCTCTCGGAAACACTTGGAATCCGGGGTGCTTCCGTAAGAGTAATCAGAGCAGTACGTGAACTGGTAGTCTGCATCACACATGCACTGGAACACCACGGCATGGTATCCCTTTCCGCAGTAGTAACGATCGACCGGCCCCACATCAGGCCTCCGCATCCGGATGACGATACCGTCCAGTGCACCGACACAGTTTTGCATCGTGCGAATGCCGTCCTTGTATCTATAGGTTAGCTTGTTGAAGCCCTCCGCAAGCTTCTGAAGTTTCTCCTCGCTACCAAGCGGGTCCGAATCGATGAATGCTGCCTGCACCGAGACGATGGCGAGGATACCGCATCTAGCGAGCCGTGGGACGGTGTCCGGGGCCAGCCCGAAGAGGCTGGATATGGCAATATTTGACTCACCGCCGAGGTACATGAGCGTGACCGCCATGATGGTGCGGGGGCAGCACGCCACGATGTCTATACGGAGACATTTCTTCTCGTCGCGCTGAAGGTCCTTGTGATCTTGCACAAGGTCCATGAGCACGTAAAAGGACGCAAGGTCCATCCTAAGCCACTTGCGAAAGTGCCTGTCTCGTGCAGCGTCATCGCCACTCCACTCCCTGACAAAGTTCTCCCAGCCGGACCGGACATGAACCCTTCCATACGTGTAAGGTCTGCCTGGAACGAGAAGGCGCTGGGCTTGCTTGACGAGGTCTGACGCCGTCTGAGCATCATGTTCTCGATACACAACATCAGAGTAGGAGCGTAGCATCTCCTCTCCGAGTTGAGCGAAGCAGGCTGGCGATAAATACCAGGGGTAGCATTCCTGGAAGCAGCCAAAGTAGATCTCGAGGACAAGCTCCGCCGGGAGCTTGTATGGAGGCAGACGTTCCGCGCCTCTCCCCAGGCGCTCGATCATCCACTTGTGCTTCGTCTCAAGGATGCTCATGAACTTCTTCTGGAGTGGCGACATGGAAGTAATCGGCATCGACCTGCGTATCGACACAAGCCACCGCGCGAGCTCTAGATGTCCCTTGGTCACGTGGCCAAGGGGGCAGCTCGGCTCGTTGACAGCGCCCGCATCGCTTTCTTCTTCTTCTCCGCTTCCCATGCTGCTGGCTGCTCGTCCGGCACGACTAGGCCGCGGGCGCAGCCACCTCGCGCCGACAGGACTGCCGCGCAGTCGCCGCGCCCTACGCCGGAGGCCTGCCGCGACCGCGGCGAGCAGGTTTGCTGCCGACGTTCGACTCGGATTCGAGGCCCGGCGCGCTGCCCTAACCACCGCGCAACCCCAGAGTCCGGCGCGAAGAAGCGCCCAACTTATTGTTAGATTGAAGACAATTTTTACTTCCTTTTGGACGCAGGGCGCCGCAGGGCACGATCGGATGTGTTCTGCGTCTCAAATCACTCGCCCGGCTGACCCGCCCCCCGACTCAGATTTACCGATGAAAAAGACTTTGGGGATGAATAAATCCCGTTCAGCAAAACGGGCCGCGCGCGGGCGCTGTGATCGTCGGCTTTCAGATGAGGGAGGCCCAAGCTCTCGCCTCCCTGCCAGTGGGTGAGCACATGCCCTCGCTCGCTAGCTAGCAAGGCTACGACCTCAAGCGCAGCTCCAGGCTGCCTCGCGAGACAGATACCACTGTCGTGCAGAGCTGCGTCAGTGAGAGAGCTGCAGAGCACTGCAACCTCGGAGCCAGCAGACCTCGAGTTGGAGACTTGTCGCGTGAGCAGCCGTCCCGACTCCAGAACACAGAGAGCTGAGCGCTCGCTGCCTCATTGATGCCGTCGATCCAGCCAGTAAGGCCTACCGTGACGTAGCCTTTGCAGGTCCACAGGCAGCGATTGCAGCCACTTCGAAGCTAGACGGCCGTTGATCCACCCAGCGACAGCTCAGTGGTGGGGTACGACGTGACGTCTCGCTGGTGCGTACGCTGCGCGTGCATTCCTACTCCTCCTCCGAATTCTCTTGCCTTTCCCCACTCACCCAGGAAAGGCTCCCATCATCCTCTCCCCCCCCCCCTCCAAGCTGCGCCAGCACGAGCCCGGCATCGCGACAAGCTCGTCCTCGCAGCCCATCTCCGCGCTCCCCTCCGCTGTCGTCCCGCAACTCCCGCTCTTCACGCGGCCGAGCGCCTCTCCTCCGAGTCGCGACTCTGCCAGTGGCTGCCCCTGCAGTACCCCAGGCCCGCGACCTCCTCGGCGCCCTCCGACTCGTCCCTGCAGTGCACTCGGCGCTGCCCTACGACTTGTTCCTGCTCGCCTCGAGCTCGCCCTCGTCGTAGCTGGCGAACTCCGCTCTTCTCGCGACCAAGCGCCTCTCCTCGAAGTCGTGCCTCTGCCAGTGGCAGCCCCTGCCGTGCACCTGGCCCGCCACCTCCTCGGCGCCGGCCTCCGACTCGTCCCTGCAGTGCACCTAAACCTCCTCGGCGCCGGCCTCCGACTCGTCCCTGCTCGCCGGGAGCGCGCCCTCGTAGTAGCTGGCGAACTCCGCTCTTCCCGCGACCAAGCGCCTCTCCTCGGAGTCATGCCTCTGCCAGCGGCAGCCCCTGCCGTGCACCTGGCCCGCCACCTCCTCGGCGCCGCCCTCTGACTCGTCCCTGCTCGCCGCGAGCGCGCCCTCGTGTAGCCGGCGAACCCGGGCGCGGCGCCCCGGCCGCTCTTTTCGCGACCAAGTGCCTCTGCTCCGAGTCGTGCCTCTGCCAGTGGCTTCCCCTGCCGTCCACCTGGCCCGCCACCTTCTCGTCGTCGCCCTCCGACTCGTCCCTGCTCGCCGCGAGCGCGCCCTCGTAGTAGCTGGCGAACTCCGCTCTTCCCGCGACCAAGCGCCTCTCCTCGGGGTCATGCCTCTGCCAGCGGCAGCCCCTGCCGTGCTCCTGGCCCGCCACCTCCTCGGCGCCGCCCTCTGACTCGTCCCTGGTCGCCGCGAGCGCGCCCTCGTAGTAGCCGGCGAACCCGGGCGCGGCGGGCGGCGGCCTGCGCCTCACGGCGCGGCGCGCGCGCGCGGCAGAGCCGCAGGCGAGGAGGCGGGCGGCGCGCGGGCGAGCGGCGGCGAGCGGCGAGCGAGCGGCGGGATGGCGGCGCGCGGCGGCGGCGCGGCGGCGGCGGGGCCGGAGCCCGGGACGGCCGCGGCGGCGCTGGACGCGGCCTGGGCGCGCGCGGAGGCGCTGTCCTGGTGGGAGGTGGCGGCGGCCGTGGGCGCGGCGGGCGTGGCGGGCGCGGCGGCGTACGCGTGGCGGCTCGGGCTGTTCTCGAGCATGAAGGTGCAGCGCGAGCGCAAGGCGGAGATGAAGCTGCTGGTCAAGTGCACGCAGGGCAAGATGGCGGACCTGAGCACGCACTTCGAGCGCGTCATCGGCGAGATCAACAAGGCCGTGCCGTCGGCGCGCGACAAGCACCTGGCCATTGGCATCTACTACGACGACCCGACCAAGCTGCAGAACCCGGACGATGCACGCGCCGACGTGGGCATTGTGCTCACGGGCGATGTCGACGACGACGAGGTGGCCATGGCTGCCACACGCCTCGGCCTCGAGGAGGCCACGCTGCCCGCGCAGGACTACCTGCGCGGCGTCTGGCCTTTTGTGAACAACCTCTCCTTCTGGGTTGGCCCCATGAAGTTCTACGACAAGGCCAAGGAGCTTGCTGCCTCCCAGTCCAAGGTCGGCGACTGGACCGGCTCGGTCGAGATCTATCACATGCGCGGCCAGCCGCATACTGAGTTCCTCCTGCCGCTCAACAAGCCCATTCAGGTCACCACCTTTGAAAAGCCCAAGCTCTGGAAGCCCGCCGGCGACCAGATGAAGCCGCCACAGCCCAAAAGGTAAGAGAGACCCTGAAGCAGGTAGGTCTCCATGGAGAGGGGTGCGGGGGGGGGGGCGTCTGGGCTGTCCGCCAGCACGCGAGACGTGGCACATGAGCGTGTCCCAGTAAAGTACTCTTTCTTTCTTTCTCTTCTCTCTGCTTTGCGCTTGCCGTCGGGGCCTTCACGCGCCACAGACATGTGAAAAACACTTGGGTAGGCCTCCAGCTAGCTAGCTAGCTAGCTTTCTCTACCAGTCAACCAGTCAACTGCACCCAGTGACTGTACCACGGGATAAGTCAGGCAAACGTTGGACCCTCAGGCTTTGTCACCCGCGTTCGACCAGTTTTGCCCAAAGCGCGGGCCGCAATCGCACAAGGCTCAACTTCCCTTACCCCGCTGAAGCGGCAAATGAGGTAAATGTCCAAGTGTTTGGTGAGTGAGTTACGCGCGCTTTACTTCTGCCAAATGTTAGGGTCCCGAGGAACAGTTGCCGAGGGTCGCTGGATTGAGCCTGTGCGTGGTGAAGCGACTCAAGCGGTCGTGCCAGAGTCTGGATTGGTCAACCGGCGCTTGGTTTGCGCTCGTCGGCTGTTGACGAAGTTCACGAGCTGCTTTTTGGTCGGCGAGTCATCCGGAAAGTCGCCATCTGCGGTGCGAAAGCGCTTGACCCACGCCTCGTATGCGCGGCCTGCAGTCTTGTTGTGCTCCTCGACCATTCTGATGAGGAATTCCTTGTGGACGCCATGGACTTTGCCTCTGCCAGTGCTAGATTCTGCTCCGCGGTTTCCGGCAGCAGTGGTGCTGCTGGGATGAGGCGCAGTGCGAGACTTCGTCGGATAGCCGAGCTGCGTGCGGATGCTGGGCTTCATGGATGAGAAGCGCGCTTTGAAAGTCTCCTGGAGCTTCGCGTCGTCGAGGGGAGTGGAGGAGCCGTCGAAGCGCTCGATGGCCGCCGCCAGGATCGCGGCGGGCTTGCAGCTGGGGTCCTGGTCAAGCGCCGCCTGGATGAAGTCAACGAAGACGAGGGGGAAAGGCTCTGCCAGGGACTCGGCGTAGGTGACATAATCCGGTGGGGGGAGCTTCAACTTGATGTGCCTCTTCCGAAGGTTGACGTAGCGCATGATTTCGGCTTCGACATCCTTCTCGGAGGGCAGGTCGAGGTTGTAGCGAAGCGTTGGATCCTCCCGCAATCGCTCAAGCATCCAGGCTGCGTGGTGGAGCTTGCCATCCCCCTCCGCCTGGAACCACTCGGCGAGGCGTCTGCGATACTGCGCGGCAAGGGTTGCACCGGCGCGGTAGCCAACGCGCACACGGCGGGCGTACCCGGGAGGCATGAGCTTCGCGCTTGCGTCGTAGCTTGCCGCCTGCAGAAACTCCTGCGAGTCCGCGTTGCCGTCACGCACCAAGTGGTCGCCCTCTTGAAGGATCTTGTCCACATTCCGAACTGCGAAGCTGACGACATCATTCCGTCGGGCTGCCGCACTGCTTCCGGCCGTTGCGTTACCATCTTGGCTTCCATTTTCAAGTTGGTCGTCGTCGTCGCCGCCGCCGATGTCGTCGTCGTCGTCCTGAGCGCTGCGCTCAACGTCGTCCCCGGCATCGTCGAGCGCATCGAGTACCTCGTCCGGTTCTTCAAGGTCTCGGCCTTGCGTCATGCTCGCAAGTCGTGCGTGTTGGTTCCTGGGCAGATCGAGCACTTGCGTGAGTACGCGCTCCTCCTCATGCCGCAGCGTTCCGAGCACGGTCACGTCGCGGATAATTGCGCCAAAGCAGCTGGACGCACTGCCATGGTTGCTGCTGCTTGGGCTCGATGCGACGGATGAGTCAGATGAAGCACGCCGCGCGGACGGCTCGTCGGACGCGCGGCCCTCCTCGTCGTCCTCGTTCTGCACGGCGAGATCGTGCTCATGGCCGCTCGTGCGGTTGACGGCCTGGGCGCGGCCGTCAATCTCAAACACGACGGGTTCCCCGATGCCGGAGTACTCCCAGGTCTTCATTTCCACGACGCCCTCCCACGAGTACGGGTCGTCCATGTCGAGCTCCGTGGGCCCATCAGAAGGCGCGGGGACAGTACGATAGATGATCTCGTTCTGTCGTGAGAGAACCTTGAGTTCCTTGAGCAACTGCTCGTATGACTCTTCGCGCGCCTTCAGCTTTGATCGATCCACGTCGACGAGCTGCACCCAGCTGTTCTTGATGCCGCCAGCCGACGCAAGCGCCCTGAAAACCTCGCAAGGCGCGGTTGCGTTGTTGCCTTCGCAGATGTGGGCGTCCACGTGTTTCATGGCCTTGGCGAAGTGCGCGTCCAGACTGCTCTTTCCGTCGCAGGACTCGGTGTGCACGAAGCCCTTGATCTTGATGTTGGTGGCCATGGAGATGTAGGGCAGAGCGAGGATGAGGGAGTTGGCATGGTAGTAGTTGGCATTGTCGCTCTGCATTGTGACGCTCTCCAAATGCGAGAACGCAGTCTGCAACTTGAGCTGACGAAAAAACACCTCAGTCAGAGCCGCGACCGTGCCGCCAGTCTGCTCGTTGTCTGGCTCGAGAATCTGGTCGCAGTACACCAGCTCACGGACCGCGACCTTGGCGATCTCGTCGTAGACGTAGAAAATGACAAGGTATCCATGCCACGAGATGCCGCGCTTGTCGAAGTGCTCGATGCTCTTCTGTCGGGAGTGCTGCGGCACGTAATTCATCTTGAAATCCATGACGATGAGAGCCTCCCGCGGCTCGGTCCACTTGTTCGCAGCGGCGTTGCGCTTCAGATCCAGCTCCAGCTCGCTGATGCGCTTGCACTGGTTCATGGCTCGAGCGCACTGCCCCTGCCAGAGTCGGGTCTTGTGCTCGCAGCGGTCCACTGCTGCGATGGCATGATCTGTGCCGAGGTCCGCCGGGTTGTGCTCGCGCGCCCTCACTGCGTCGCGCAGCTGGTCGAAGAAGTATGGCACGAACTTGCAGCCGTTGCAAGCCATGGCCGGCTTGGAGGGCGTGCCGAGAACGGGTCGCGAGAGGGCATACGGAATGCCGTGGGTGCACACGTCTTCATCCTCGCGAAGCACGTGCTTGCTGTACTGCACCTTGAGGAAGTTGGAGGCGATCAATGCAAGGTCGCGCAGGCGCTTGTGGCTTGCTGCAGGCGTGTACAGCTTGATAATGCGCTCGACCTCGAGGAAGTTGTCGTACACAAGCTCGCCCAGGAGGTAGTTCACCGCGGTCAACGAACTGCGTTGGCTTGACGTGCATGCCTTGAGGATGCGGAAGGCGGTTCGGGCTGAGAGGGTCTGGTGCCCCTCGTGCTCGTTGAGGGCCCTGTACTCCGCGATGATGCGCGCTCGCATGCGTTTCCGCACGAGCGCGGGCAGCTTCACCGACTCATCCGGGCTCAGGTGGACGACCTTTTCGCCCCAAGACAGGAGCGCGATGTTGTCATCGTTGAGGAAGAAGCGAAGCGCGTCGAGCACGGTCTCCTCGCAATACTTCTTCCTGGCGTTGTTGAGCTTCTTGAGCTGGTTCCCGGCAGCAAGTTGCTCGGCGTCATCCAGAGCTTGCTTATGAGCATGATGGTTCCAGGTTGGAGCGGGAGCCTCCAGGAGATGCTCGCTGACTCGCTGGATCTCCCTGCGGTTCATGAGCGGCGCGAGGACTGCCCGGAGAACGCGTCGCTCGAGAGACTGCGCCTTGGTCATGGACTCGAGCTTGAGCAGATGGGCGACCGTTGTCTTGAAGTCTTCGGGCGACTTCGCGCCTTTCGCGACGATCTTTGACGCTACGCCCAGCATGAGTTCCATCGCGTGCGGGCCGCAGATGATTGCGCACGTCTGCTGCAGGACCTTCGTGGCGATGCTAAGAAGGCTGCTCCAGGTGGTCTTACTGACGCCGTCCTGGCCTTTGAAGCGCTGCACGGCACTCGGCATGCCGCGCAAGGTGCCCTCAGGGAGCTCGAACTGGTGGAACAAGCTGCGAAGGGTGCCCAGCTTCATGATGGTGAGCTCCTCCGGCTTGTAGATGAAGTCGCTGTCGTCCTCGACCTCGACAGCGGCGCCAGGGGCCGGAGCCGCGGCACGCTTTGGTCCTTGCCGAGTCCGCGCGAGCCCCATCGACGCCGAGTTCTTGGAGCCCTTCTGCCGCCCGGGCTTGCGCTTGCCTCCCGGCAAGCACGTCGGGCAGCATCCGCGGCATTGGTCCTCGTGCTTCTCGCAGACGCCTTTCCTGCACGTGCAGGTCAAAGGCATGCTGAGACTGCCTACGGACACCGACCAGGCGCTGCGCTGGCGCGGCTCTGCGGCGCCAGCACCAGGCGCCGCTGGCAGGCGGCGCCCCTGACCCTCTGGAGCCCGCCCGACTCCGCGCCAACTACGTTTGCTTGCAGCAGCCACGCGCTCGGCCGGCGATGGTTAGCGGCGATGGTTAGGCTAGGCTATCAACCGACGTCTCCTGGCCCGCTCACTGGCAGGATAGGCTGGCCCGCTCTCAGGCTGGCACTGCGGCGTGGCGCGCATTGTCTCCGCCGGGCCGTCAAGTTTTGTTGGTACTGGTAGTAAAATTGTACAAAGCTGGAGTACCATGGGGTATCTTCTCTGCCCTTTCCCAGGTTGATCGCACGGTCTCTTCCGTGGCGTGAAGGCACGCAGAGGGCTTGTCGAGTGAGACTGAGAGGTGTCATGAGTCGGCCTCGCTTGTGACGAAGTACGTCGAGAGGATACATTGTCGTCGTTTGTTTGGGACGACTGTAGACAGCTGGCCGTGGCTTTCCCCGTCTTCAAGTTCGCCTTGGTCGCCCTTGTGTGACGACATCCTGCGCATTCATTTGCAACAGCACCGTGACCGTCGCAGCCCATCGTACGATTTGGACTCGAACACTATCGTCACTGTGAAGGCAGAATGCAGCAGCCTGGCGTGCAGTGTGTGAAGAGACGTCTTGCCCTACGTCATTTCAAGTTTCGAGGCCCAAGCTCACGCAACGTTCAGAGGTGGAACATTATTCATTTTGGCTCAAGAGTACATGTCGTCGTCGTGGTTGCCGAAGTTGGGAGGGCGAAGATGGTCCGGGTCGGGCTCGCCGGGAAAGGTACCACCGAGACCAGAGCCGCCACGGGGCCCGCTACGACGAGGGCCTGGTCGGGGCCCCAGGCCGGCGCCGCCGCCGACACCCGGCGGGTTGAACGGGTCGAAACGGGCGCCGGGCGGGACGCCGAGGTGGCCTGCGTCGCCACCGCCGCCGCCAAAGTGGCCGCCATTGCCTCCAAAGCGGCCATCAAAGGCCGCGTTGCCAGGCCCAAAGAGCATCCCGCCCTGGCCAAAGCCGCCGCCTGGCAGCAGGTCGTCGCCAAAACCGCCCGGGCCGCCCATGTCCGGGACCATGCCGGGGCCGGCGCGCAGGCCGCCACCTCCCATGCCGGGGCGCGGCACACGAAGGTCGACGCGCGGGCCCGAGCGGCGGCCCGCGCCGGTCTGGTCGCGGTCGCGGTTGCGGTCGCGGTCGCCGGCACCGTCCGTCGTGCTCACGAAGGCGTCTTCGGCAGGCAGGACCTGCGCGAGTAGCGGACGCAGGAGCTGGCTGCGCACGACCTCGCCGAGCTGCAGCAGGCTGGCGGCCGTGATGAGCCCGCACAGTCCATGGCGCGGCTCGCGCAAGGCCGCCTCCACCTGCGCCCGGCCCGAACCGGCCACGTAATCGCGGATGTTGAGCGCCGCCGACACGGGGTTGGCGTCGGCGTCATCGCCGTCCAGGACGGCGTTGACCAGCAGCGTGGAGCTGCTCATGACCACGCCCTTGACGACCGCGGTCTTGCCCTGGAGCTTGGCGCGGCGCGGCGCGTCCGGCGCCGAGAGCGCGTAGCGCAGCGAGTACGACCGCGGCCGGTCCACGAGCCAGCCCGTGGGCAGGATCTCGGGCCACTGTACATCCGCGGACCACGGCTGCGCGCCGGCGCCTTCGTCGTTTTCCTCATCCTCCTCTTCATCCTCCTCATGCCCCGTGCCTGCCACCTGCAGTTCCACGCGCAGGTCCTCGGCGCTCGCGAGCACGAGCGCGTGCACGGCGGCCATGAGCACGTCTGCGGGCTTGGTCAGCGCTGCGAGATCGCAGAGCGCCAGCCTTCCGAGGGCGCCCAGCGCCTTATGCGCGGCGCGCTCCACCTCGGCCCGCACACCCTCATCGCCCTGCTGCGTCGCCACGAGGTGCTCCACGTACGCCGCCGCCTCGCCGCCGGCCTCGCCCAGCCTGCACGCGCGCCCCACGGCCGCCACGTCGGCCCACGACGACGGCGCCCACCTGCTGCCGCTCATTTCGACTTCGCCTCGGGCCTCGCCGCCGAGCCCGCCGGCCCTGCCGCCGCGAGCGCCGCCGCCACGCGCGCCGCGAGCAGCTCCTGCAGCTGCTCCACGCCCTGGAGGAGAGTCTGCGCCTCCTCGTGCTCGTACGTCCTTGAAGAGAAGAGAAGGGAAAGAAAGAGAAGGCGCCGCTCCGGATACGGCCGCCGCCGCGCGGCGCGGCTCAGCTCGGCGCGGCGCGGCGCGTTGCGGCGCGGCGTGGTGCGGCGCGGCGCGCGAGGAGGAGAGGCCCGCGCCCCGGCGCCCGCCGCCGCGCTGCGCGCGCCCGGTCGCGCGCGGAGAGCGGGGCGCGAGGATGCGCGCGATGCGCGATGAACGAGGTTCAAGTTGCGCGTCTGCCGCCGCCCCGCCTGGCGCAGGCGGCGCGGCGGCGCGGCGCGGCGCGGCGCGGCGCGGCGAGGCAGAGCCGGAGGCGGCGCGGCATGGACGGCGAGCTGGCGGCGCTGGCCGCCGCGCTGGCCGCCGCGCAGGCGGCCGAGGGCGCGGCAGCGCGGCTGTCGGAGCGCAACGTGGTGGAGCTCGTGCAGCGCCTGCGCGACCAGGGCAAGGTGGACCTCGTGCTCTCGCTGTCCGGCAAGACGCTCGTGACGCCGGAGCGCGTGCGCGAGGAGCTGCTGCGCGAGGTGCAGGCGCGCGGAGGCCGCGCGCGCCTGGACGAGGTCGCCAACGCGCTGGACCTGGACCTGGGCGTCGTCGAGGCCGCGGCGCGCGAGCTGGCCGACGGCGGCAACGACGAGCGGCAGCCCGAGGAGGCCGCGGTGGCAGCCGTGCGCTTCCTCACGCCGCTCGAGGTGGTGGCCCCGGGCTTCGCCGAGACCTTTTGCCGCGAGGTGGACGAGCGCCTGCACAGCGGTGATCCGGCGGCCACGCTCGGCACGCTGGCCACGGAGCACGACGTGCCGCTCGAGTTCGCGCGCGAGGCGCTCGTCTGGGGCGTCGCCCATGGCGTGCTGCGTGACGTGCACCTGCACGGCAACCGCGTGCGCGCCGCCGCCTTCGAGGACCTGGTGCGCGCCAAGCTGCGTGGCGCGGCGCGCGGCGCAACGCGGCCCACGTCGCTGGCACAGCTGGCGCGCGCCGCCGACGTGGACCTGGAGGACGCGCAGCGCGTGCTGGGGGGCGCGGACGGTCTAGGCGGCAAGGTCCGCGGCGGCGACTTTGTGCCGGACGCCTTCGCGCTGCGCCAGCGCCAGGCCGTCGACAGCTATCTGGCGCAGAACCAGTGCCTGCCGCTGTCCATGGGCCGCGCCCTGCACATCCCGGCGAGCGCGCTGCTCGCTTTCGTGCAGGAAACGGCGCCAGACGCGGCCGAGCTGACGCAAATTATCGTCTCCGGCACGGTGCTGCAGGCCGTTGACGCGGCCATCGCCGAGGCTGTCTCGGCGCGCGCCTGGGTCGACGTGCGTGCGCTGGGCGCCGTGCCGCAGCAGCTCTCGGACACGGACGTCGCTGACCTGCTGCGCCGCAGCCCGGCCGTCGGCACGCGCGCCGACATCCTGGGCGGCCATCTGGTCGTGAGCCGCGCGCTCGTGCAGGCGGCCACGGCGCAGGCCGTGGCGGCCGCCCGCGCGCAGGCGCGCGCCGATGACGGCAGCGAGAACAGCTGCGTGGGTGCCATCCGCCAGGAGTTCGCGGCGCTCGCGCGCGAGCCGGAGGTCCTGGAGCTCATCGTCAAGGCGGCACAGCCCGCCTACGACCGCGAGCGCGCGCGGGCGCGCGCCGAGGCGGACCGCTCCGTGCTGCTGCAGGGGCCGGCTGGCCTCTTGCAGCGCCAGAGCGAGCTCGAGGCCTCCTTCAGCGAGCTGTACATGGATCTGCAGCTCTACGCGCGGGGCGTGGAGCGTGCCGCCAAGCTCGCCGCCTCGGACACCCTGGGCGCCGGTTTCGCGCGCCTTGTCGTGGCGCGCCTCGTCGCGCCGCTCGCGGGGCTCATGACCGAGCATCAGTGCATCCAGCATGGCGAGCCTCTGGAGGGCGATGACATGTACCGCGTGCGCACCAGCCTGTGGCGCTCCATCACGAGCGACGTGCTCTTCAACCCGGCGTGGCGATCCGCCGACGTCTGTCGTGCTGCGGCGCAAGACCGCCTTCCGGAGAACGGCTCCTCGCGCGCGGCGCTGCTCGCGCTTTACGCGGCAGTCGACCAGGCGCCGGCGGACCTCGGCCTACTCGTGGGCCACGTCGAGGCTGCCGCGCGCGAGTGCTGCTTCGTCGTGCGTCCTATTGACAAGAAGGCGGAGCGCGCGCGCCTGCAAACGCGCCGCTCCTGGCTCCTGGACCAGGCCACCAAGACCACTGCGGACGACTATCTGGCGGCCTGCGCCACGCTCCTGGTCCTCTTGCAGTGCAAGCAGGCCGTCCTGCCCGAGCCCAGCTTTCCGGCCTTGGAGCCCGTCTTTGCGGACCTCGTCCCTTGCGCCGGCGCCGCCGGTCTTCCTGCGTCGCGCCAAGACGATCTCTTGCGGCTCCAACGTCAGGAGGGCGACGCGGACCTCGTGGAGCGCGTGCGGGCCTTTCTCGCGCTCAAGAACCCCGCGCGCGAGTGACAGCGAGCGGCAGCGAGCAACAGCGTGCAGCAGCGAGCAACGGCGAGCAACATCGAGCAACGGCGAGCGCGCCTTGCTGAGGAATCAATTGCTGACCAAGCGCGTCCTGCGTGTCTCTCTCGCGTGGACGATATTTGATCGTGCTCTAGCTAGCTAGCCAGAGAGTGCAGTAGGTGCCAGAGCCTCGCGGCTGGCACGTACACGACGGCGACCACGACCACGACGAGGAAAGAGGCAGGGCCTGGCCCTGGCCCTGGCAGGCGCTCGCTCCACTGCACCTTGACGGGTTCTCGACTCCTCGGCCCTCGCCCGCGCGTTGGAGAGCGCGCCCTCGCCCGCGCGGGGCGCCGCGAGCCAGCAGACCGCCAGCGTCCAGGCGCGGCGTGGAGAAAGAGGGCGGAAGACTCGGAGCGGGGGCGGGGCGGGGGCGGGGCGAGCGCTAGCAAAGCGCGCCGCGCACGCCGCGCACGCCGCGCAGCGCATGGACGATGCCGGGACGCAGCGGCGGGATGAGCAGCAGGATGGCCAGGCGGATGGACGGGACGAGCCGAGGCAACTGCGCTCGCGCACACGCATCATCCTGGCGCTGCTGACGCTGCACGTGGGCGTCGAGCTGCCGCACGAGCGCTCGCCGGCCACCGTGAGCCCGCGCGAGGCGGCGGCGGCGTCACCATCTTCAGGAACGACGCGGCAGGACGGCCAGGTGTCCTTGGACGGGAGCCAGCTTGGCAAGCGAGCATACGAGGCGGACGGCGCGGTGGACCCGGCCATGCCGAGGGTACCGTACTCGGCGGAAGAGCGACTGCACAGCTCACGGCTCATCATGTCGCTGGCGGCGATCGACTCGCTGTCGTGGGTGGTGGGCAAGGCGATGCAGTTCGAGTCGCTGCGAATCGCCCGGGACCTGGACGTGAGCTACGTGAAGATCGCGCTTCTGCTGACGACGATCGAGGTCGCGGTGGAGTTTGTGGCGTCGGCGTGCTCGCCCTTGTTCTACCGGTGGGTCCAGCGGTCGAACACCTTTACGGCGCGCAGCCTGACGTCAGCGGCGCTCAAGGCATACCTGCTGTCGTGTGTGGTGGGCGTGGTGGTGTACCCGATCATGGCAGTGCTCATCTATGGCGTGTTCGAGCCGTCGATCGCGCTGCTGGCTGCGCTCATTTCGGTGCAGAGCTTCCAGTACTCGTTTTTGAACCAGGTGGGCGACGCGCTGCGCGAGATGGCGCAGCCGCACTGGCTGCACACGCTGCAAGGGCTGGATTTGGTCCTGCCGGGGCGGGACTGGGCGCGTGAGGTGCTGCGGCGGCCGGCCACGGCCGAGTCGCTCGCGGTTTACCTGCAAATGTCTTTTCTGCTCATCAGCGCCGTCTTCGGCGCGGTGTACACGGTGGTGGAGGCCATGGACGTGGTGCGATGGACCATTGTGCTCTGCGTCGCGGTGCTCAACGTCTACGTGGTGCATAGCATCTACGCGGAGCTGCCGGCGCTGGAGGCGCACGTCGTGGACAAGACTGCGGAGGACGGCAAGCCGCTGGTGCTCTGGCCGTGGCAAATGGCCTCGCACGAACGCGCCCTGGTCACGCTGGCCATCGTCGTGCTGGCAGTGCCGCAGCAGGCATACAGCGCGCTCTTGGCGGTCTTGGTGCTGGATTTGGACGGCTTTTGGGCGACGACCATTGTGACCGTGGCGGCGCTGGCTGTCTTTGGCTTTCTGGTCGTGCGCATCAAGCGCCTCAGCTTGACGCCAGAGCTCGTCGTGGACCGCACAGAGGGCGACGAGGGCGACGAGGCCGCGGCTCCGGGCCCGCCGCGTCGCCGCGTGCGCACCTTCTCGCTGTGGCTCATCGCCGTGGGAGGCGTCTTCTTCTCGGTGCTGGGCGGCGCCATCGGCCTGTACGCTATCCCGGGCACCTTTGGCATCATCATTTCCATGGTGGCCTTTGTGCTGGTGCGGCCCTTCATTGTGCAGTTCCACACGCTCATCGACAAGTTCCTCTTTCTCTACGACGGCGTGCGCGCATCCAACATCCGCTTCTGGTTCAACGTGGCCACGGTCGTGGTGAACGGCCCGGTGCTGGCGCTCAACTGGTGGGCCATCTCCGGTGGCCTCGACTTTTTGGGCATTCAGGTGGAGGAAGTGGACGAGGACGGCGGCACGACGCCGGAGGAGCAGGCTCAGGCCGCTGTCACCCTCTTTCTGTCCATCGCCATCATTGGCGTGACCGGGCTCTACTTTCTCCTCTGCGACCCGTGCATGCCGGACTCGCTTCGCAAGGCGGTGCGGCACATGCCGCTGCACGCCGAATGAGTGTGATTTCCGTGTCTTGACGCGTGTCTTGACGCGCTTGATCAAGTGAACTTGTGAGAGAAGATCTTCGATCGCAGGTAAAAGTTTCAATGTTGTCTGGCTGTAGTAACTCAACGTTAGTCCCGTGCCGGGCGCGCCGCATCGTGTGGCAGCCGTCAAGCCCGTCGGCTTTGCGCGGCTCGTCGAGGTGCTCCTCCCAAGTTCCCAGGTCGTTGCGCAGTCCTGCTCCGTGCTTCCTGGTACTTGCTGCGCCGCTGCGGCCAGCACCTGTGCCAGCCACTTCGCCCCGGCCAGCGAGGCTGACACAGTGCCAGCCAGCATCCACAGGACCACTGGCACAGCATAGCACACAGGGCACGAGCTGCGAGACCATCTGGCTGGCCGGCGATGCAAGCTTGATCCACCTCTCCTTCACAATGCCTCGCGCGGGGGCGGTCAGGTCAGTCCCATCAAATTTGCGAACGCACCGTCAGCCCGAGAGCGCCTGACTGAGTGTTCGAGCGCCAGCCAGCCACGATGGCCCCGGAGCCGCGCCAGCCCTGGCCAAACGCTCTCTCGCGGCAGAGCCTCCGCGGCACGATCACGCCGCCTCCGCCGCCTTCCAGTCCGCAGCGCCTCATCACCCAAAGATCCTCGGCCAGTGACCCGCCCGCCACCAGTGACTGCGGCGCTCAGGCTGGCCCGGCGACTGGCGGCTGCAGGCCGCAGCCAGGCGCCCCGGCAACCCGGAATTCGCGCGGCGCAAGTGGAGAATCGGCGTTGAACGCCGCTGCCGGAAGCGCGCTGCATCGGTGGTGCCGGGCGCGCGCGCAGTGCTCCCCTCTCATCTCATCTCATCTCGTCCTGCTCATCAGTCAGGTGGTCGCCGCCAGGGTGAGGGGCTCCAAGTCCTCGGCCGCCGCCATCGCCGCCATCGCCGCCATCGCCGCCATCGCCGCCATCGCGGGAAAGGGTCGCTCCGCCCGGCGCCAGCAGCCAGCACGTCTCGCCTCGGGTCGCCTCGCCTCGCCTCGCCTCGCCTCGCCTCGGCTCGGCGACGAAGCGAATTTGATTGCAGCGCGGGGTTGCGCGAGCCTGGCGTGGTCGCCGCGCGGCGCTGGCAAGCAAGCAAATCGAAATTCAAATTCAAATCCGGATCGCGCGCGAAGCTCTGCGGCGCGGGGGCGGCGGCTCGGGCGGTCGAGGGCGGCGCGCGCGGGCGGTCGCGGGCTTGGGCGGGCGGCGCGCGGAGACGGGCGGCGCGCAGCGAGCGGCGGCCGCGAGGATGCTGGGGCGGCTCGCGCCGGCGCGCGGGCGGCTGGCGGCGGCCAAGCAGGCCGTGCGCGCCATGTCGGGCAGCGCGCGCACGCCGGAGGAGATCGAGCAGGCGTTCATTATTCCGACGTACGCCAAGGGCGGCCTGCGGATGAAGGAGGGCATGGTGTTTGACCACGGCAAGGGCAGCAAGGTGTACGCGGAGGACGGGAGCGAGTTCGTGGATATGGGCGCCGGCATCGCGGTGACGGTGCTGGGCCACGGCGACAAGGAGTTCGCGGCGGCGGTGGCGGACCAGGTGGGCAAGGTGGCGCACGTGTCGAACCTGTACCACACGCGGCCGTCGCTGGAGCTGGCGGAGAAGCTGCTGGGCACGGCGCCCGGCATGGGGCGCGTGTTCTTCTCGAACTCGGGCACGGAGGCAAACGAGGCGGCGCTCAAGTTCGCGCGCGTGGTGCAGAACGCGCGCGGCCAGAGCCTGCGCGAGCGCTTCATCGGGTTCAAGCAGTCCTTCCACGGGCGCACGCTGGGCGCGCTCTCGGTCACGTACAAGCCGGGCATCCGCGAGCCGTTCAAGCCGCTGCTCATCCCCAAGGTGGACCACCTGGAGTTCAACGACATTGAGGCGCTGGAGCGCAGCATCGGGTCGGACGTGGTGGCCGTCATCGTGGAGCCCGTGCAGGGCGAGGGCGGCATCACGGCGGCCTCGCGCGAGTTCCTGCAGCGCGCGCGCGAGCTGTGCGACGAGCACGGCGTCATGCTCATCTTCGACGAGGTGCAGATCGGCCTGGGCCGCCAGGGCAACGGCCGCGTCTGGGGCTACGAGGAGTACGGCGTCGTGCCGGACTTTGTCAGCATGGCCAAGCCGCTGGCCAACGGCCTGCCCATTGGCGGCGTCATGATCAACGAGAAGACGTACAAGTCGGTGGACGAGGGCGTCTGGCTCGGCACGCACGGGTCCACCTTCGCCGGCAACCCGGTGTCCACGCGCGCGGCCTGCGTCGTGCTGGACAAGGTGCTGGCGCCGGGCTTCTTGGACCAGGTCGCCGAGAACGGCCGCCACATGATCGCGCGGCTGGATGCCATGAAGGAGCGCGTGGGCGACCGCGTCGTGCAGGTGCGCCGCCCGCTGGGCGACGCCGCGCTGTACGCCGGCCTGCAGCTGCCGTCGCCCCATGTGCCGGACGTCATCAAGGCCTGCCTGGCGCGTAACGTCCTCGTGCTGGGCGCCGGCGACACCGGCATGGTGATCCGCCTCTGCCCGCCGCTTGTCATCACCAAGGAGGAGATCGACACGGCCGTCGAGGCGCTCGAGGCCGCCATTATGGAGGTCGTGCCGGAGCCCACCGCGGAGCAGGTGGCTGCGGCGCGCCCGCCCAAGAAGAGCCCGCCCGCCGGCAGCGCCGCGGCCGAGTTCACCGTGGAGATGCCCGCCAACAGCGAGCTCACCTCGACCTCGGTGGAGGACTACGAGCGCAAGCTTGAGGCGCTCGAGCACACCAAGCTGCCCGAGGGCTTTGCCATCGGCACGGCCGGCTTCCAGTTCCAGCCCGAGGAGCTCCCGGCGGACGCCAACCCGGCCAAGATGCAGCTCACCGTCATCAAGCCGGACGCGCCCACCTCCATGTACGCCGGCGTCTTCACCAAGAACGCCTTCCCCGGCGCGCCCATCCGCGTCTGCCGCGAGATCATCGCCAAGCGGCCCCCGCTCGGCGCGCTCGTCATCAACAACAAGATCTCCAACGTGCACCCGCGTCGCGGCGGAGTCGACGACGCGCGCGCCGTGTGCAAGCGCACCGCCGAGGTCCTCGGCCTGCCCGAGGACGTGGCCGTCATGCCCAGCTCCACCGGCGTCATCGGCTGGCGTCTGCCCGTGCAGAGCATGCTCGACAACCTGCCCAAGACCACCGAGACCCTGCAGTCGGACTCGGTCCTGCCCGCCGCCAAGGCCATCATGACCACCGACACCTTCCCCAAGGCGCGCTCCGCCGTCATTCGCGCCAAGGGCTCGGGTGAGGTCCTCGGCCGTGTCACCGGCATCGCCAAGGGCGCCGGCATGATCGAGCCCAACCTCGCCACCATGCTCGTCTACATCATGACCGACATCTCCGCCGAAGCCCCTGTCCTGCAAAAGTGCCTCGAGGAGGCCGTCAATGCCGAGGGCTCCTTCAACCGCATCTCCGTCGACGCTGACCAGAGCACCTCGGACACCATCGTGCTCGTCTCGTCCGGCAAGAAGCCGGCCCTGGACGCCAGCCTGGAGCGCGAGGCCCTCACCGCCGCCGTCAAGGCCGTCTGTGTCGACCTTGCCCAGGACGTTGTGCGCAACGGCGAGGGCACTGAGCACGTGATCCAATGCAAGGTGGAGAACGCCCCCAACGCCGCCCTCGCGCACGGCATCGCCAAGGCCGTCGTCAACTCCCCGCTCTGCAAGACCGGCATCGCCGGCAACGACCCCAACCTCGGCCGCATCATCGCCGCCGTCGGCTCGTACGTTGGCAAGGTCAACCCGGCCTTTGCCAAGACCATCGCGGACACCTGCACCATTCACGTCGGCGGCGAGCTCGTCTTTAAGAATGGCGAGTTCGACCTCGACTCCGAGAAGGAGGTCAAGCTCATCAAGTACCTCGAGGAGTGCCAGCTTCCCGACGCTGCTGGCTACCCCGCCCACTACAAGACCGTCGACATTACCATCGACCTCAATGCCGGCACCTTTGACTCCACCGTCTTTGGTGCTGATCTCACCGACACCTACGTCAAGGTCAACGCCGGCTACCGTAGCTAAAGTCAGAATGTGGATGTAAGGTAACGTAAGGTAACGTAAGTAAGCAATGCTGCAGTGTTGACAAGATGACTTGGTCAAGTATTTTTTACCAATAAAAGTCAAGTCTGCAGACGGAGACGGAGACATGCGCGCGCGTACGCAAAGCAATTCAGTCAAGATGCTGCTGATTGTCTGGCACACGCAAACCAAATTTTAATCAAGACGCTGCAGGCACGCGCACATCCAAATTGTATTTCGCATCAAGTCAGGTCAAGTCCGCAGACGGAGACGTGCGCGCGTATGCGATGCTGCTGATTGGCTAACACACGCAGATCACATCCAAATCGTGTTTCGCGTCAAGTTCGCGTCAAGTGATCACATGTTTACGGCTGGCTACTGCACACATAAAAAGGACTTGGGGCTCCGGCAAAAAGGTCCAGCGAGCAAATTACTGCTCGGGAGCAAACTGCTCAGGCTTAATGTCCATGGTGGCAGAGAGCGGGGAGAGCATCTGGTCCTTGAGGGCCTTGCAGCGCGGGAGGAGGTTGGTAAACATGAAGTCGGCGGCGGCGATCTTGCCGTGGTAAAAGTCGGCCTCAGAGCCCTCGGCGCCAGCCTCGAGGGCCTTGGCGGCGGCCATCTCCATCTTGAGCCACTGCTCGGCAAGCGAAACGTAGCCAGAGTACATGAGGAAGGGGACGGAGGCGACACCGATGTTGTCCTTGTCAGAGCCGGCGCGGGCGGCAACGCGCATGGTGAGGTACTGCCACTCGGCGGCGTAGGCGCCGAGGGTGGCGGCGTGGCTGCGGATCTTGCCGTACTTGGTGGAGGTGGGCGCGGTGACGCCAGTCCAGGCGAGCTTGGCGAGGCCGGAGGTCTGCTGGGCGATGGGCTTGAGCTTCTGGAGCATGATCTTGCGGCCGAGGAGGTCAAGGGCCTGGATCTGGGTGGTGCCCTCCCAGACCGAGGAGATGCGGGCATCGCGCACGATGACCTCGGCGTTGTTGCTCTTGATGTAGCCGTGGCCACCGTAGACCTGGATGGCCATGTTGGCGGCCTCGAGGCCGGCCTCGGTGAGGAAGCCCTTGAGGATGGGGGTGAGGAAGCCGAGGCGGTCATCGCAGGCCTGGGCGGCCTTGTCGTCGCCATTGGCCTCGTGCTCGGCCATCTGATCGGCGATGAGCGCCGAGTCGTAGACCATGCCGCGGCCGCCCTCGGCGATGCACTTCTGGGTGAGGAGCATCTGGCGCACGCCCGGGTGCACGATGATGGGGTCGGCGGCCTTCTCGGGGAACTTGGGGCCGTTGAGCGAGCGCATGGCGAGGCGCTCCTTGGCGTAGTTGAGCGAGAGCTGGAAGGCGTTCTCGGCGGCGGCCAGGCCCTGGATGGCCGTGCCGAGGCGGCTGGTGTTGACGTAGACGAACATGTGGCGCATGCCCTTGTTCTCAATGCCAAGCAGCTCGCCCTCGGCCTCGTCGTAGATGAGCTCGCACGTGGGCGAGCCGTGGCAGCCCATCTTGTCCTCGATGCGGCCCGCGCTGATGCCGTTGAGCTGGTCGGTGATCTCGCCGTCCTCGGTCACCTTGAACTTGGGCACGGCAAAGAGCGAGATGCCCTTGATGCCGGGCGGCGCGTCCGGGAGGCGCGCCAGCACGCAGTGCACAATGTTCTCAGTGAGGTTGTGCTCGCCCCACGAGATGAAGATCTTGGTGCCCGAGATCTTGTACTTGCCGTTGCCCACCGGCACGGCCTTGGTGGCCACCTGGGCCAGGTCAGAGCCGCACTGCGGCTCCGTGAGCGCCATCACGCACGACGAGGTGCCCTCGATGAGCTTGGGCAGGTACTTCTTCTTGAGCGCGTCGCTGCCGACCGTCTTGATGGTGTTGATGCCGCCGCGGCTCAGGCCCGGGAGCATGAGCAGCGTCCAGCACGACTCCGCGAGCATCTCGCTCTGCACCAGCGTCAGGGACTGGGGCAGGCCCTGGCCGCCCCATTCCTCCGGGAAGCTCAGGCCCTGCCAGCCGCCCTCCACGTACGCGTTGTACGCCTCGTCAAAGCCCGGCGGCGTCTTGACGTTGTTGGGGCCCTCATGCTTGCACCCGACGCGGTCGGCGCCCTCCTGCACGGGCGCGAACACGTTCTCCGCCAGGCGCGCGCTCTCCTGCAGGATGGCGTCCACCATGTCCGGCGTCGCGTTCTCGCCGCCCGACTTGGGCAGCGCCTTGTAGTGCTCCTCCAGGTTGCGCACCTCCTCCAGCTGGAACTTCATGTCGCGCACCGGCGCCACGTACCCGCGCGTCGCCGCCGCCGCCACCGCGCGCCGCGCCGCCCCGCGCGCGCGCGCCGCCCGAGTCGCCAGCATCATCCTGCCGCGCTCTCTCTGCTGTGCCTGCCGCTCGCCCCTGCTGGCCTTCGGCTTCGCTTGCTTGCTTGCTGGTTTGATTCGGGTTTGCTGCCCGCCGCCGCCGCGCAAGATACACAACCAGCTCCGCGTCACCGCGCCGTTGCCCTTTCAGCCTTTCCAATCTTTCCCGGCTCGCCGCCTCTCTTTTCAAATTCAAAAACCCGCGCGGCGCGGCGCGGCGCGGCGCGGGCGCGCGCGCGCGCGGCGGCGCGGGCGCGGGCGCGGGCGCGAGAGCCCGAGCGCGAGCGCGAGCGCGAGCGCGAGCGAAACTTGGAGCGCGCGCGGCTCGGACCCCGAGGCAGCGCAGCGCTCGAGCAGGCAGGCAGGCTGCACAAGCTGAGCCCCGGCAAGGCGGCGCGGCGCATTACGCGGGACGCGCGCGGGTAAGGCGCGCGCGCGCCGGGCGGCGCGGCGGCGCTGCTTGCGGCAGGTCGCGCGCCAGGTGAAAGAGATTTCGCCGCCTTGCGCAGCGGACCGCGCGTAAGGCGGGACGCGCGCCGCCCGCGCGCACGACATCGTTGACGGCGCCGCGCACAGGAAGTTTGCAAGCTTGGAAACCCACTCCAGCTGCCAGAGAGCTCGGACCAGGCTGGTGGACGCCCTGCACTGGCACTGTACTACGCGCTGACTCGCTGGCTGCCATCACCAGCGCCGTGGTGGACCGCCCCGAGGGCCGAGGCAGAGCGGCGCGGCCAGGCTGCCGGGTTTCGCGCGCCACTCGGCCGCAGCGCCGCCGCGCCGCGCCGCACCGTGCCGGCCACGGCAACCGGGCAGCCGAGCATCGGCCTCAGCGTCAGGCTTAGTTACTCAGCGCAATCTTCGGACCGAGATGAAATGAGTGCTCGCCGGGGGTCGAAAGCTGTGTGCAGTGCAGCGGGGCAGTACCGTACCACCACTTGGTTGGCTGGCCGGCGGCGGCGGCAGCCTGGTGGCGCGCGTGTGCGCGCTCGAGCCGTCATGACGGCGCGCGCGCGGGCTGCTCAGGCTGCTCTGCGCTGCACTCGCACAGTCTTGAGCTCAGGCCCTGCCAGCTGGCGCCGCGGCAGTTTGTGGCAGTCAGCCGGGCGGCGAGCCTTTGGACGCCCGCCGCCCCGCGCAGTCTTGACCTGTGCACGAACAGTGTGACAAGCGCAGCGCTTCCGAAGAATCAGCACCCGTTTCGACCAAACCGACGAGTAACCTACAGGAAACGGTGGGTTGCGCAGGTGGTGCGAACTTAGCTGATCGTGCCAGCCCGAGGGCGAGGGCCGCCCAGCTGAGGGAGCCAAGCCTCTGCTGTGGTATGTTGCCGCGGGCCACTGCGGGCGCGAGGCTTCTGGGCTGAGGCCAGCGCCGCAGAGCCAAAGGGCAAATTGATCGCCAAGAGCCAACTTTGCAGTTGTTTATCAAAGCCATTACTTTGATTCGTCCCCTCGAGTCTTGACCAGTATACAGAGCAATTTACATGGCCAAACTACGCTCATGTGCTTTGTCAAACTAGCATGTTTTCAGTGAGATATTTGATTCAGAAATGGGCTCCTGGCAACAGAAGCAATGCTTTATGCAAGATGGACATCTGATGTACAGCGAGCGACGGAGAGGATGGCGATTGGGAGGAAGGAGGCATGAGAGTTGGCTAGCACAAGAAGCTACATGAACGATAATATCAGACAAACATCAAGTTCATTACTGTGCAAGGTGATGCCCTGGACTAGGGAGGAGACGAGCTGGACGGCCCCTCTCCACGAGGTTTCGAAGGTCGTCCGGGGCGTCAAAGAACGAGCGTGCGTTGTGCCAAGATCGCTTTCTTTGCGCTGCATGGCACCTAGTTTGACGTGTACGCCCCTCCTTCCTGATCAGTGGCGGTACGCGAAGCGAAGATGGGGTTGTTGGAGATGAGGTAGAAGGCCAGGAAGCATCGCCTCGCGGTCGGCCAGATCCTCTTGGCGTCGTCGCTCGCTCTGCCTGGAGTGGTTGAGAACCTCGGCCACGTTCCGGAGCACGCTCGACTCGATGAAGCCGTCGAGCCCCTCACTACCTGTCGGACCGGAGCCTTGCGTCGTGTCCAGGACCGCGTTCTGGGAGTCCACAACACCTATGCCAGGGTCCCCAGCCGTGATGCGATTGGCAGCATCCAGAAACGCAGTGACAGACTGCTGGTAGCTGAGGCAAAGGGTACCTGGGTTGAAGCACTCGCCGTTGAGTCGCCTAGCTTCGTTTCGTGAGGAGTAAGCCTCTCTACGCCTTCTCTTGTTCATTGCCGGCATGCGCGGCAGCGCGTGCGCGGCGTTGCCCCCAGAAGATGAATTCTGGAGGCCAGCACCGTCGATATCGAGCTCCTCATCGTCAGGACCGTCCCGGTGAGCGGGGCCATCCTCCTGGGCTGCCGCTTCCTCCTCAGCTTGGCGTTCGGCTGCGAGCACCTGGCACCGCCCACTCGTACGCACGCGCTGCCTGCGCCTTCTAGCGTAGTAGCGCGACTGGACTTGGTCCGCGCGTCGATGGCTTTGGACGCCCTCTGCCATGTGCACGAGGCCGCCAGGCGTCATGGAGACAGAGTCAGGCGCGGAGTTATGATGATGGCCAGCGATCTGCTGCGCACTCGCAACGATGGCGAGGGCTGACTGCTTGAGGGCATCGATTCCTGCCAAGGACTGGACGGCGCCCCGCCCCGCGTCCTGCACAATAGCAGTCAACCTCCGCTCGACATCCCGCAAGGAGTCCACGACGCGCTGCTCAAGGTCCGCGTGCTCGCTCTCGCCCTCGCTCTCGTCCGCGAGGTCGTGCGGGACGTCGCTCTCAGAACCGCATGCATTATTGCCCTCGTCGCCTGCAACAGCGACCGCGCCGTCATCAAGCTCGACTCCCTCGTCGCAGACACTCTCAGCGGCATCCTCCTCAGCGGAGTCCTCCTCCAGCATCGCCCAGGCCTGTTCGGGTGTGACGTCGATCATCGCGCGCGGTAACGCGGTGCGCCCATTCATCTCCAAAAACATGCGGTCCGCCATGGTCCGCCGGCGAGCTTCCAGCTTGAAGAGCAGGTACCCAACCCGCTTGTTGCTCTTGTTTTTGAAGAGGTACACCTTGAGCTTTTGGTGCCAGCTCTCGAGCACCATCGTCGTCCGGATCACCTCTCCTCCACCAGTTGCTGTGCCAGAGCGATGGAGCAGGCACCACGGCCTGAGGTCTGCTAGCCAGTACGTTTCGAGGTAAGTGAGAAGCTCCGTCTGGTTGTTGATCTGCAGCAACGTCCGGATGTAGACACGGAGATGCTCAAGCCGCGTCTCAGATTTGGCAAACATCATCATGTGCAGCGAGTTGTACACGGCGAAGATGAGATGGTTCCTGTCGTTCGCTCTCGTCGCCCGCCTGGGACGTCTGCCGGTGTCGATCTGGCTCTCCTCACCCGGGACATCGCTCTGTGCACCAGGGTTGTTCGGACCGATCCTGCCTCTCACCTTGACTTTGATATTCTTGTGCATCGCCTTCATGCAGTGCCATGTGCACCAGAAGCGCGGGATGCTGCCGAAGACATCCCAAGCAGCGTTGATCGGAGCCTCTGCCATGTCTGAGAAGAGGTACTTGGGCTTCCACGAGGGGTCGCCGAGAAGTGAGCGCAACACTTGCCAGACAAGCTTGTACGTCTCCGTTGTCTCGTTGTTGAGCACCACAAAGAGTACCTCCTGGCCACGGTTGCAGCTGTCAGCGACCATGACTGTGAATAGCTTGACCTGGTCCTTGCTGCTGACGTTGTGCGTGGCGTCGAAGATCAGGTGGGATCCGTGAGCTCGGAGCATCTTGAGCATGTTCTTGTCCGCCATAGCGATGAAGTACAAGTCGTCCGGGGCCACCGCATCCTCGCCGAAGTGCTGCATGCCGACGCAGCGGGAATCCTCCGTCCCCACGCCATAGGGCTTGTATACTCGGTAGAAGCTGGCATCGGACTTGACGCGATTCATGACGTCGTCTTCGTCGACGGCCTTGTTCCTCCACGCGCTGCCCTGCCAGCCCTTCGAGGATTCGATGGACGCGATGTCGTGCATGCTCAGGAGGTCGTCTCGGGTCGCGGGGCGGACACTGTGAAGCCCGTTGCGGGCAAGTGTGTTGCTGCGGTGCCAGGTCAGCTTATCGTAGATTTGCTCCTTCGTGAAGCCATCATTGAAGAGCTCCTCAATCTTGCGCCGCATGTGGGTGCTCAGCCGGCAGTCCAGGGGACGCGTGGTAATGCCACACGTGTGCAGCTTATCGTTGTCCGCGCTGCTGTGGCCATGCAGGATCACGGCAAGGCCGTGATGGTTGTTGAAGAATTTGACCTCCACAATAACGTCGCATCCGTCTTCATGACGATGGCGAGGCGCGCGCCCTTTCAGCCTATGGCGTTTCTCTGGAGGGGGCGGGCTGAACGAGGCCAGCTCTGGAGTGACACGTGCTATTTCCACAAGCTTGTTGCTGGCCGCGAATGCGCTACGTACCAGGTCCTCGTCGAGACTAACCTCGACTGCACGTGAAGATTCCAGCGCCGGTAAGAAGGCCGCCCCCACGGCGTCCACGGCCGTCCACTGCGCGGTGCCCGCGCCTCTCGACAAGGCTTCACCCTCTGGAGCGACCTTGCGTAGCCACTTCGCATGCATGCCGAGATGGTGGAAGCATGTATGCATCTTCTCCAGCAGCTCTCCGGGCTTCTCCATTGGGTGCGCCTTCTCCAGCACGGGAGGGAGTCGGCCATGCCGTATGGCATCGACACGAGCTAGACGCAGCGCATTGGTGGTGTCGTCGAACCATTTTGACCTCCAGTGCGTTGCGCCGATGCGAAGCTGCCCCGAGGCTCCGTTGATGTTCCTCCGCTCAACAATCTCTCGGAGCAGCTCTTGCAGCACGTAGAGGTCATGAAGCGCATGATCCATCTGCTTGCGCGCCTCGTCCTTGCTCGGCTTCTCGAAGCACCGCTTCGCCTCCTTCAACCTGCAGACAAACCTCAGCTTGAGTGCCGCTGCATCAAGCTCCTCCGAGCCGTCCACTTCACCAAGCCTGTCCCAGTTGCTCAGGCCTGGGCCTCCCCTTTGATCGGTCTGGAAGAAACTGTGTCGGGCCGAACTTTTGACTGGGAGGTTGTGGCTCGTCTGAACGGCCGCCGAGTTGAGTAGCGCCTTCTCGCACTGTACTACGTTCTTGAGAAGGAGGTTCCTCGACGACTTGCTCTTGAGTGCCGTGAGGTGTTTCCCCAACTCAGGTGGCATGGACAGCTCGTGATCTTCCTCCATGCGACGCAACGAGGCACACTTGCCGTCCTTGATTGCGGTCCCATCATTAAAGACGACATTTTTCAGCTGCCAGATGAACGAGTAGTAGCCGCCAGTCCACGCAGATCCATCATCGCGCTTGTTCAGGTAGACACCTGTGGAGAGCGTCATGGTCGAGTCGACCTGGAACGCGCGCAGCATCTCGACAGCGTCGCAGGGGTTCTCGAAGACGAAGATCTCGCTCGTTGACTTCCGGCCTGATGCTGTACAGACACACAGCTTCCGAAACTGGTCTAGCTTTGTCTCGTCGAGGCTCGTCGAGAGCGGCACGGGCGGCATCCATGGTGTGGATCCAGCCGCGGGCCTAAGACCTTCTTCTGAGCCATCCGTCATCTAACCCGGCGAGAGCGCGCTCGCAGGGCAAGACCAGATCGGTGCCAGCGCAGCCCACGTCCGCCCTGGGGCGCGCCTAGTCGCGCCAGCCTGCCACCGCCTGCACAGCCTGTCACGCCACAAGTGGATGGATAACCGCCGCGAGATGGCTTGCGCCACCTCGCCACTCTCGCGCGCGGCGTGAGGCCGCGTTGTGCGAGCGACAGGAGCCTGAGCGCTTGCACCGTACGCTCGCGCGACCGCCGCCGCTGCCGCCGCCGCCGCGCGCGCTCCTGCCAGCGCGCAGCCGCTGCCAAAGGTTGAAGGTCTGCCGTTGCATCGCAAGCACGCATGCTCCTATGACAAGCCCTCTCGTGCGCTGCCGAGAGGCGCGGCGTCGGTAGGGCCACGGGAGGGGGGCAGGGCTACCGTACAGCCTCTGCCGCACGCGTCTCGCCGCGCCGCGCTAAGCGAGTGCGGCGCTTCGCAGCCATCGAGCAAGGCGACTCGGCCGACACGGCCGCCACGGCCGCCACGGGAAAAACTTGCGGCTTGGCCAGCTGCGAGCGGGTGCCCCCGCAGCATCCCTTTTCTGCTTGAGCGCGTCTGCGGGCCACGACACCCTGCGGGCTGCCCGGTTCTGGTGATTTCGGCGCCTCCCCGGGTGCGTTGGCGCCTGCGCCAGATCTTCGGAAGCCACGTCCAGGGAACAGTGTGGCTCCGCTTTTGTCAGCCAGGCTCCCGGGTCCACACTGCGTGCTGGCTAGACTTGGACCGGCCGGCGCGTAAAGTCCTCAAGTCTCATGCACGGCGAACAGGTGACACGCCGGGGCGGCACGGGCGCGACACGCTGTGACACGAATGACACTGCGAGCCTCGCCTCCGCGCGCAATCCCTGCAGTGCGGTGTCGCGTCGGCAGGGTCTTGGACGCGCTCGAGCCTCGTGAGCGACGCGGCCCTGGCGGCGGAGGCTGGCTTGCGAAGCCTTGCCTGCTGCCAGCGCTCCGCTTGATGCATCAGCCGCAGCGATACTGGGGGCTGGGCTCTCCAGTGAGTCTCCATCGGTGGGATGAATCTCGCTGCACGTTGGGAGCCTGACTCAGCTCCGAACCCGGCGAACCGACGCTTCTGGCGTCCTACGCGACTCGGAGTTTCGGTTGTCGCTAACAGTAGTAAAGCCTGAGCAAAGCAGCGGGCAAGAGCTGCTTGCTCGACTCCGGCCCGCCACGACGCGCTCTGCCGCGCTCCCTGGCAGCCAGACGGGGAGAAGGAAACCCTTTCGAGTTTTGATTCTTGCAGCCGTGACGAGAGCGCCTCGGAATCTGACCAAACCTTTGCGTACGGGTCATGGCGCAAGATCTTGGCAGCCGGCGTGCAACGGTGCAGCTCGCACTGCCTGCACCCAAGCTCGTGGGCGAAGCTGATGCGCGCGTTCGTCGACGCTGCCGGGGTCTGGGGACGGATTTGGCTCACTCACTGTTGGTGACAGCCGGATGTCGGGCCAGCCGGTTCGCATGACGCGCGGTCCCGGCATGCTGGCCTGCACTGTAGGCCCTGTGTAGGGCTGCAATGGGAGCAGCAACAGCAGCAGCAGCAGCAGCTGCTGCTGCTGCTGTAGTAGGCAGGAGAAGCTCGTCTTGACAGCTTTTGCAGCAGCCTGGCTGTCGCAAATTGCATGCTCTGCAGCCCAGTGTGCTGATCAGCACCCGATCGGCGCACCCGATCGGCGCACCCGATTGGCGCGAGGCTGGCTCGCGGATCCTCCGCGTCGGCCTCTCGGGCAGCCCGCCCAGCTCTCGAGCAGCTGATCGAGCCCGTAGCTCCCGTCTCGCAGCGGCAGCTCCGCAGGACCCAGAAAGCTGCTGTAGCCTCGCCAGCCTCGGCTCCCTCGAAGTGATCATGGCAAGCGCTCCAAGCGCGCGCACAGCGGCCTGCCGCTGCCAGCGAGCCTGGCTCGGACTGGCTGTGCGTTCCAGGCCCAGGGACTGCGCCTGCGCGGCGTTGACCGAGTCCGAGGCCGGGTCCGGGTCCGGGTCCGGGTCGTCGCGGGACCCGACACGTGCAACGGCCGCGGCGGCGGCGGCCGCGCGCGGCAGACCGGCGCGCGAGCGGAGCGCGGCGGCGCGGGCGGCGGATGCTGGGCGACGGGCGGGACGGGGCGGCGCTGGTGCGCGACGCGCTGGCCGCCGGCGGCGCGGCGGGGCCCATGACTGGCGGCGGCGGCGGCGGCGGCGGCGGCGATGAAGTGGACTTGCTGGGGTTCTACAGGCAGCGCGTGGACGCCGCGGAGCGCGAGCGGGAGGAACTGCTGCGGCGCGTGGGCGCGACGGAGGTGGCGCACGCGGAGCTGCACCGCGTCAAGTGGGAGCTCAAGGTGCGGCAGGAGGAGGTGGAGCAGCTGCAGAACGCGCTCAGCGACGCGAACGTGCAGCTCTTTGAGGAGCGCGAGGAGGCGCTCAAGCTGCTGGCGGAGAATGACGCGCTCAAGCTGCAGCAGACGGAGGACCGCCGTCGCATCCAGCATCTCCTGGCGCTGACTGAGCCGGTCTCGCAGGAGGTGACCTTCTTCAAGGACTGCAGGCCATACCTCATGACCCGTAAGCTGCAGGGGCACGCGGAGAACAAGGAGGGCGGCAGCAGCGACGACGACAGCAGCAGTAGCGGCAGAGCCAGCGCCGGCGCGGGCAGCGGCGGTGTGCGCGTGGTGGGCAACGCCGCGCTGCGCACGCGCGGTAGCAAGGGCCCCGCCGGCGCGCGCGCCGACAAGGTTGTGCGCACCATCTACCTGCCCAACGAGCAGACCGAGACGCTCACGCAGCGCGTCAAGATGCTCGAGCAGCAGCTTGAGCAGCAGCAGCGCGTCGCGCGCGACCGCATCGCCGCGCTCGAGCGCGACCGCGCCGATCGCCAGGCGCAGCACAAGCGCGACAAGGACGCGCTCGCCAAGCAGATCGAGGCGCTCGAGCAGCGCCTCGACTACAGCGAGCGCGCCACGCGCGCTGCCACCAAGGACTACCTTGACCTGCGCCACACCTCGCAGTCTGACGGCCGCCACGGCGCCGAGCGGCTCGCGGCTCTCGAGGGCGAGAACCGCACGCTGCGCAAGCAGCTCGACACCCTTGCTGACCGCCTCGCACAGGAGATGGACGCCGCGCGCCAGTCCATCTTGCGCGACGCCGAGCGCTCCGTCGACCGCTTCCGCCGCCAGGCCATGCAGGCCGAGGCCGACCTCGTCAAGCTCAAGCACCAGAAGGAGCACGTCAGCCGCGACCTGCGCGACAAGGCCATGGCCCTCGGCGACCGCAACCAGACGCTCACCGCGCGCAACCGCCACCTGGAGCAGCGCCGCAAGCTCGAGCACGAAGGTTTCCGCCACGACATCGCTGCGCTCCGCAAGGAGCTCGCAGCCCTCGAGCGCCAAGTCTACGGCCCGGCCGCGCCCGCGCCGCCCGACGAGAACACGATCGCCGCAGCCAACGTCCTCGCGCACGAGATCGACGCGCTCAAGGATCGCATCGCCAACCTCCGAGGCTCGTCGGCGGCCACGCCTGCTGCGGCCAGTGCTAGCGGTACGAGCGGCGGGGGCGCTGCACACGCCGCCAAGCGCCGCCCGCCCAGGCTCTCCAAGCCCGCACCTAGGCGCATGCCACGGCCTGCCTGGGAGTCCTGAGAAACAAAGCAGCGCAGTTGTTGCCTTGGCGAACGCGCGTCGCAAGGAACGCCATCTCGTACGCTTCTCTTCTCTTCTCTTCGATGCGCGTGTTTCATCAAGGGGCGTCCTTTTGTCAAGGGGCGTTCAAGAATCCCTCGCCAAGCTCGCTGACACGGACGACGATGCACCCACTCTCAGCTTGCTGCCGATCCTCCCTCCCGCTCAAGCTGGCAATGCCCTGCACCGCGATGCGATGCCGTGAGCTGATGGGAGAGAGCACGGTTTTTTCGAACAGCAGGAGCACGATGCCGGTCGAATGAAGTAAAACTAAGTTAGAAAAATACTCTGTAGCAACATCAGCTTGACATCTCTTCTCTGAGCCAAACCGACGAAAAAAAGGCCTGACTGGTGAGACGAAACAGATGAACGTCCCCACAGTTTGTGCGGGTTTCAATCGTTTCATGAATGAAGAACGGAAAGTTGCCTGCTTACATCCCCTTCCTTTCCGTTACCATGATAGAGAGGTCGGCTGCGGCATTGCATGCCCAAGTCTGCGCAGACCTCACAGTCAGGCTGCCGCCGGCCGCTGCCGCCGGCACCGCCGGGCCTGTCATAAGGGCAACCGAGGTGGTGGGTGGGGTTGGGGTGCGTCCTCGGGCCGAGGACGTCACGGTGGTAAGTTAGTACCGGTACTCGGTACCACCTCAGGCTAATTTCTCAAACCAAGTTCACACCACTGCAGTGCTCACGCGGCGCGGCAGACGATCAATCCTCGGCGCGCCTCGTCTCGCGCAGGCGCACGCCTCGCTACCCGTCGGCTTGGCGCGGGGCGCGCGGCCGGGAAGCATGGGCTACGTGCGCGTGCCGGTCTGGGCACTCATCTCGAGCGCTGTCCTGGTGGGGGTCCTCGTCGTGGAGCGCTTCTTCTTGCTGCCTCAGCAGCGCATGCTCGCCTACTCCGGGTGTGAGGAGGGCATCTTCGAGCATGCGGAGGCTTCTTGGGCGCAGCAGCTGCGGCAGGACGATGCCTCGACGTCGGCGACCTCGGGACGCACGATAGCGAACCCCGCGTCGTCACCCACGCGCCCCACGTCCCTGCCCACGCCCTCGCCTTCAATGAGAGCAAGACCAACGACTGCAGCCCCAACGACAGCAGCCCCGACGACTGCTCGGCCGGCGTCTGCGGAATCAAGCGCGGCGCCAACAGAAGCGCCAACAGAGGCTGCGTCCACGTGCTTCGCGCCAGAGCTCAAGATGGACGACAACGAGGTGTTCAAGTACCGGCCCAATTGCACGGTGGGGCCTTCCAACTTCACAGACAGCGTGTGCATGAGGAGCTTGACAAACGTTGGCGACGAGAGCCGCTTTTTAGGCGTCTTGACGAAGCTGAACGAGGGCAAGTGCATCAGGGCGCTCGCCTTCGGCGGCTCCATCACCACGGGAACTTCGACCAACCCCAATGATCCAGGTAGACCGCACGGTGTCAGGGGATGCTGGGTGACAAAGCTGGAATACATCCTGCGCAAAAGATACCCGTGTATTGGCAAGGGCCACTCGGTGGAGAACTGGGGCGTGGGCGCTGTGGGCTCGGACGCTCACTTCACGCGCATGCAAGACGCCGACTTTGACCGCAAGCTCGCAACTGTGGACATGATTATCATGGAGTCTGGCGCAAACGACGTCATGAAATCCCCGACCAGCATTGGAGGAGAGGCGCACACCAGCGTAGGCTTTTGGACAGAGGCCATCATTCGCCGGCTGCGCTTGCGCCGCCCCGACCTCGCTCTGATTTGGCTCGAGGTGGGTACACGCAACCTGAAGGGCATCAATGGGCGGCCACCGTTTCGCGTTGACGCCAGTGACATGCACCTCGGCGTGTTGGAATACTACGACGTCCCGCAGGTCGACGTGATGCGCATGCTGGGGCCCGGGTGGTCGCCCGCGGAGCAGGCCTTTCGGCAGGATTGCTTCCAGAGCGACGGCTTCCATCCCGGCAACTACGGCCAAGCTTTGACCAGCTCTGTCCTGGCCTGGCACCTTGAGCGCATGCTCGAGCGCCTTCACCGGGGTGCGCTGGCTTCCTTCTTTCAGGTCGACGCCTTTAACTCCAGTGCTCTACCGCCGCCCATGAACATGAACGATCACCTGGACCACGTGCTGTTGGCAACCGTGCCCACCGTGCTGCGCTTGGACCGCAACGACCGGTACTTGAACTACACGGTGGCCAATGCCACGTCTGGCTGGAGCTTCACCAGCGAAATCCGGCGCAAACCGCCAACGGCCATGACGATGACCAAGGGTGCGTGCATCACCATTCGCCTAGGCAGCACCAAGCCTCTTGCAGCTCTCAATCTGGAGCTCTTTCATACCTATGACGACGCGGGCATCGCCGAGGTTCAGCCGCTCGAGCAGTGCGAGGTCGAGGCCGGCGGTGCCAACATTACTTTGAAGCCGCTCGGCGCGCCCGTACTTTTGAACTGCAGGTGGGAGGATCACTCCTCGCAGGCCGTCAACCGCCTCGTCCAGATAGAGGCCAACTCCACGGGTGAGGAGGGATGCGCAAAATTTCTGCGTGTCTGCTCTGCCGACGTGCCCGAGGCGGTCTCGCCCAAGGTCAAGCTTTTCAAAGTCACGGTGCTCTGATCATCAGATCAAGTGTGTTGTTTAGCTCACGTAAACGCAGGCGGTCGAGGACGGCCAAGGGCGGCCAAGAACTCAAGTCCGGCTGCGCAGCGCGTGTCACAGAGTAAACAAAGAGCGGGAAGATCTTCGCTTCTACGGTCAGCTAGCTAGCTCACATGGGGATCTTCGATTCTGCGGTTTGCTAGCATGGAGATCTTCGCTTCTACGAATTGCTTGCTAGCTCACATGGAGACGCGCCCTGCGCGTGGGCGCGGCGTGGTCGGCGTCAAGCTCCAGGCCATCCGCACCATCCGCTGCCGCTGCCGCCGCCGCCGACGACGACGACCCCGGCTGCTGCGGCTTGGCGGCCGGCCTGTAGTAGAGCACAACCAGATACCGGTCGCCAACCTTGAAGCCTGCGAGCTTGTCCACGGCTCGCTTGGCGTCGAAGATATCCTCAAACACCACGAAGGCCGTGCCGCGCGTGCGCTTCTCGCTGCCCACGCGCACCTGCCGGATCGCGCCGTACTCCCCGAACAGCTCGTACAGGTCCTCCCCGGTCGTCTGGTACGGCAGGTTCCTCACGAAGAGGATCCGGTTCACCTCCGGCGGCAGCCGCGCGCCGCCCGCGGCCGCCATGGCGCGCGCCGGCGGGCGCCGCGGGAGCGCGCCGCGCCGCCTTGCGGCCGGGCCGCCCGCCGCGGGCTTGGGTTTGCTTGCTTGCTTGCTTGCTCGCTCGCTCGCTTGCCGCCGCTCGGGCGAGGATTTTGAATTTTGAAAAGATTTTGAATTCGGTGGCCCTGCGCGGCGCGGCGCGGCGGCGCGCGCGCGCGCAGAGCGGGAGCGCGGCGCGGGCGGCAGCTTCGGCGAGCGGCCGGCGCGCGGCGGCATGGCTCCCGCGGACGAGGCGCCCGCGGCGGCGGCGGCGGCGGCGGAGGCGGCGGCGGCGGAGGCGGCGGCGGCGCCTGAGGACCAGCCGCTGGCGGCGGCGGCGGGCGAGGCGGCGGGCGCGGACAAGCCCGACGGCGAGGCGGGCGCGGGCGAGGCCAAGGAGGCGGAGGCGGCCGGCGAGGAGGGCGAGGCGCAGGAGAAGGCGCCCGCCGAGCCCGCAGAGGCAGCCGAGCCCGCAGAGGTCAAGGAGGAGGCCAAGCAGGAGGTCAAGGAGGAGGCCAAGCAGGAGGTCAAGGAGGAGGTCAAGCAGGAGGTCAAGGAGGAGGCCAAGCAGGAGGTCAAGGAGGAGGCCAAGCAGGAGGTCAAGGAGGAGGCCAAGCAGGAGGTCAAGGAGGAGGCCAAGCAGGAGGTCAAGGAGGAGGCCAAGGAGGAGGAGGCGCTGTCGGAGGAGGATCAGGGCCGCGTGCGGCGGCAGATTGAGTTCTACTTCTCGGACGCGAACCTGCGGCGGGATGAGTTCATGCTGGATCTCATCCAGGCCAAGGCCGAGGGCTGGGTGCCGCTGGCGGCCTTTGGGCGGTTCAACCGCGTCAAGGCTGTGACGCAGTCCACGGCGCAAATGGCCGAGGCGCTCAAGGCGAGCGAGACGCTCGAGCTGAACGAGGACGCCACGGAGGTGCGCCGCAAGACCGAGTACAAGCCGCCCGTCGACGAGACGGAGCGGGTGCGCCTGCGCAGCATCTTCGCCGACGGCTTCGCCGCCGACGCCAAGCTCGACGAGTGCATGAAGGTCTTCAAGTCCGTGCTGCCCGAGGATAGCGTTGTGTACCTGCAGATGCGCAAGACGGGCGCCACCTTCTCCGGCTCTGTCTTCGTGGAGCTCGCGGACGAGGCGGCCGCCGCCGCCGCCGTGGAGCGCAGCGCCGACTTTGTCTTCCGCGGCAAGCCGCTCACGCAGGTCACGCGCCTCAACGAATGGATCAAACTGGAGCAGGAGCGCCTCAAGCGCAAGCGCGACGAGGACGGTGACGAGGACGGCGACGCCGCTGCCGAGAAGACTGACGATTTCAAGCCCACCAAGCGCGGCCCTGTCATCAAGATTGAGGGTCTCGGCGCCGACTGTGACCGCGACCAGATCAAGGCCATTTGCGTCGCCGGCGACAGTGCCAACCGTCAGACCTGGATTCATTACCAGCGTGGCGAGCCGGATGCCCTCGTCGAGGTCAAGGACGAGGATGCGGCCAACATCATCCTGGGCCGCCTCCAGGCCGCCGAGGCCGATGCTTTTGGCGGTCAGAAGCCCTCTTCCGTCGCCTTTCTCGACGAGGAAGCCCACAAGGCCCACTGGGACAAGGTCGACGAGAAGCGCCGCCAGGACCGGGCCAGCCACGGTCACGGCCGCGGTGGCCGTGGCGGCTTCCGCGGCGGTCGCGGCGGCGGCCGCGGCGGCGGCCGCGGCGGCGGCCGCGGTGGCGGCCGCGGTGGCGCGGCGGCGCGGCGGCGGTCGCGGCGGCCGCGGCGGCGGCGGCGGCGCGCACAAGCGCCAGCGCCGCGAGTAGAGACCAGGTGACGAAACAGACAGAGGAAGGATGAGAGACGTGGAAATTCTGATTTGATTTTGCGTTCATGATGGCTGTCCTGCTTCGCTACTCCAGCCATGATACTTGTACAGTATAGGGCTCGCCCGGCTCAGCCCGACGTCGTCAGCGCTTCACGGAGCCGCGCAACCACCTCAAGTGCATCCTCGATCTGGCCCGCACGGGTCGCGGACGACAAAATGGCCGAGAGTGAGGCGACCAGGGCGCGCGGACTCTCTGGCTCGGTCTCGGTCGCGTCCGAGGACACGCTCTCCTGAGACGGACTCGCGCACCGCGGCACATTGCTGACCGTGTTCGTGCCCAGATTCCGTCGCTTCGCCCCGCGCGACACCTGCGGGTTCTTGTCCAGCAGGGAAGACGTCATGGTCGGATCGAAGAGCTTCGCTTCCGTACTGCTCGAGTTGCGGAAGCTCTCTGCAAGTTCCGCGACGCGCCTAGCGTACTTCTCCTCGATGGCGCGCGTGTCCACTTGTTCGTGCGCGTACTTGTTGTTCTTCTTGGATGCAATGCGAAAGCTCCACGTGCTCGTTTCACCGCCGACGCCGCAGCTCGCGCGGATCATGTACTGGCCCACGCCGCGGTGCCGGTTCGCCGTCAGACGCAGCAGCATCAGGGTCTGGAGCCGAGCATGCTGCTGCAGGCCGAACTCCTTGAACACCGGCGGATGTCCGGGGCTCTGCTGCAGCTCCGGGCACTCCAGCGCAATGTTTCTCGCCACCGACGAAACATGGGGCACGAAAGTTTGGGCCACCTGGTTGGACTTGAGGTCGACGACCTCGATCCTCAGATTCGCCACCGCGCTCGGCTGCGCGATCTCCAGCACAACCACGCAGTCCGCCAGCCTCCGCAGCTCCTTGCAGAGGAGCATCGGCGGCTGCTGGACCACGCGCAGCTCGCTCGACTCCCCGGTGCCGGAGACCCGCACGGGTGCCTGTAGCGGCGCGACTTCGGTCTTGACCCCGGTCTGCCCCGCCGGCTCACGCTTCACCCTGTGCGCCACGCTCGACTTCTTCCTCCCCATGTTCTTCTTCTTCTTCTTCTTGAGCTGCTGCTTCTTCGTCCTCGCCTTCCTCGTCTTCTTCTCTATTTCCTCCTCAGGCGAGTACTCCTCGTCGCTCTCCCCGGCCCGCGGCTCCTTCTTCACCTCGCCCACGGCGCCTTCGCCCGGCTCCACCTTGACCTCCATGTCTCGTTCGTGGCTCGGCGTCTCCGCGCCCGCGCCGGGGTCCTCGTCGCTCGACGCGATGGACGACACGTCGTCCGCGTCGAGGTCCAGCTTCATCACCCACTGGAAGCGCTCGTCCACCACCGTGACCTCCGCCTCCCGCTCGTCGCCCATGGTCGCCTCCTGCGGGGGCGTGCCGCTACGCGCAGCCGAGCGCACCGCCGCGAGCGTACCGCAGCGAGCGCGGCGCGGCGAGCGCAGGCGGTGCTGCCTTGGCCTGGGCGTGCTCGCCGGGTCGTTTGCGTTCTGCCAGCGCACGCAGCGCAGCGCAGCGTCGCGTTGCGTCGCGCGCCGGCGCAGGCCGTGTCCGAGTCTGCGGAGACGGGCGAGTCTCGCGGGACTGCGCGCGCCGTTCCGCCGTTCCGCCGGCCGCGCGCCTGCTTGCGCGCGGAAGCGTTCTCTCGCGCAGCGCGTGCCGCGGGAGCCCGCGGGAGCGCCGCGGGAGCGCGGCGGGAGCCTCGCGGCGGAGAACGAGCGGCGCGGAGCGGCGCGGGGCGGCGCGGGGCGGCGCGGGCCGCGGCTGGCGGGGCGCCCGCGACGAGCTCGCGCCGCTCCCGTGAGCCTGAGGAGCCTGGCTGGGTGGAGCTGATCGCTGGCTGGGTCGCGAGGAGGTGGCCGGGCCCGCGCGGAGGGGCCAATGGGACAAGTTTTAGCGCAGATAGAGGAGGGGCCTGCGAGGGGCGCGCGAGATTGGCTGGCGCGGCAAGAGGGTGGGAAGGTGGCAGGCAGATTTCGTGCCTCGCGGAAGGCGGGAATCTGGGCTGGTCGCCGATCCCATGCGCATCACTGCGTGTGTGCGGAGCAGCAACAAGCACGCACGTGCGCGCACGGGCAGATGCTCATCCGCGCCGACTAGTTAGAGAGCAACCTTGTCGCCTTCTGAAGAAGCAAGTGGAGAAGCCCCTGCACGCATCTTACAGCAGCCAGCAGCCAGAGCCATGACTTGGACTCGGGAACGCGATCGCAGGCGCAGAATGACCGCAGGGCTGCAGCACTCAAGCTCTCCCGGCCTGGTGCGGGTGGAAAGCTTGAAACACACGGTCCTCTTCTCGCGAAGGGCCCATCGGAACGCGAAGGAGCAGATCTTCTTGAGAAGGCGAGTCGCGTACGAACTCGGGTCCACCGTTCTGAAGAGAGAGTTCCTCTGCGGAAAACGGAAAGAGAGCTGGCTTTGGCGAGAAGTCTGGCGACAAGCCCCGGTGGACTCGGCGCGCGATGTGCCGCTGGAGAAATACACCGCATGGGCTTGAGCAGAATCTCGCGGGAGTCGCGCACACGGTGTTAATGGCCGCCGATCTCTTCGCATGCAACCCGACGGCGGCGGCGGCGGCGGCGGCGGCGGCCGCGCATGACATTGGCGGCGAGCACAGGAACAACGTGCGATTGAGGCTCGCGGATTCGAGCACAGTCGTTAACGAGCAGCGCTGGCTCGCACGAGCACCAGGATCAAAGGCAACAACACAAAGAAACAAAACAAAACAATGCATCGGCGCGGGAGCGGTTCGCTTGCGCGGCATGGAGCGCGAGTACTTGAGACGTCGTGGGCTGGAACAGTTGGCATAGGGTCAAGCTCAGCGCCTTGCTAATGTTTGCCGTCAATGGACTGCGCGAAGGAGTTCAAGCAGGAATTCAAGTGGTGGGCGAAGCTGCGCACGACTCCGCCGACTGTGTCCCTGATGGAGGTGAAGCGGGAAGGCGGCCGGGCGCGCTTGGTCGGAGGTGGCCGCTCGGCGGCCTTGGGCGCTGAAGAAGGGGATCCTGAAGCGTCGGACTCCGTTCGGCGTCGCTTCGGCCTTGATGAAGAAGAGGTGTCGGCAGCAGGCGATTCGGGCGGACCAACATAAGCAGGCGACTCGAGCGGGTCGATGTACTCTTCATTCGCGGCACACAGGCTTGCACTGGCTTCTGAGGTGAGGAGCGGCGCCTCGCGTTCCCCAACGTCAGCTCGTGTGGGGCAGCTAGCTTGCTGCAAGTCCGCCGCTAACGCCGAGACCATGGCCTTGGACACCGGCGGTGGGTGTGACGAAGCCCCAACCATGTTGGTGCCGGCCCTCCTGGCGCGCACAGCCCTCTCAGGAAGGCTCTCGTTGGGGTCTATGTCGCTGCGCGGCGCGCCTCCGACGCTCACTCGGGAGGGCTGGGCAGTGTGCTCGTCGGCCTCTGGCGCAGAGGCAGTGGCCATCGACGTGGTGGCAGGCGGTGGCGGTGGCCCCAAAGGATCGCTCAGAAGGGCAGTCTCGCCTCCTGAGACCCCGATGCTCGCAGCATGGGGGCTCGCGTTAGGTGCCGATATGCGGTGCGAATCCGCGTGCTCCCCTCCAACGCGCGTGTGTAAGGGCTCGCCAGCGTTGTCGATGGCCTCTGGCGCCGAGGCGGCGATCCTAGACGTCATGCTGGGCAGGACTGGAGGCCCCTCCGACTCGCTCGGGGAGCTTTGCTTCGGAGAAGCATCGCCGGGATCGGATTGCTTCTTTTTGGGTATGACTGTAACACTCGCCTGAAAGCATTCGTCGAGCAGTTTGGAGTGCGCAACCACCTTCTCCTCATATTGATGAATGTTTCCGAAGGGGGTGGGTGCATTGCTGCTGCTGCTCACGCCCGTGGAGTTTTGGCTCGGGTCATGTTTGAGCTCCTCCATGGAGCCTTTCGCTTTTGACTCCGTGTGCTTCCCCTTGGGTTTTCTCTTTTTCCCCTGTTTTCCCGCCGATGACACGGTGAGGGGCCGCGTGCTTGAACACTGATCGGCGCCGTCTGCTGTACAAAAGTAGATCAGGTAGTGGCCGGCGGATGCCACGTCGCGTCCCGCCTTGAAGTTGATGCGCCACAGGCGCTCACCGTATGCCGGATCCGGATGAAGTGTGAGTCGATAGTGCGTGAAAATTGTCCCTGAGACTGCGGCCACGTTTGTGGAAGTAGGCATCTTGTGCCAAGCGTCACTTGTTTGTTTGAAGATGGTCGATTCCAGTTGGTGCAAGACTACCTCTTGCACCTTGGCACCCTTGCAGCCCTGGGACCGGCGCCTTTTCTTCGCCTCCTTGGTTCCATCCGCCACACTCGAAGGCGGCTCCAGCTCCACCGCATCCTCGATCACCTTGACCACCTTGATCATTGGACGTTCATGGAGATCATCAATGAAGATCACCCACGAGAGGTTGTTGCGACAACCCGGGAACTCCTTGAAAACCACTGAGGGGCACTGCAGGATCGTGACAACGCTGTTGTCATGGGTCGATTTTTGAGCTGGCAATGTGATGTCAGGAGGACCTTTGTACTTCGGCATGTGCGGCAGGAACTTCATGATCGCCTCGTACTGCCAAGGGTTCATGCGGCTCCCGTGAAGGCGCGCGCGGTCTGCCGCCGCCTGTGCTGACGAGCCATGGCCTGCGACCACGCTAGGAGACTCCATGTTCGACTCCTGGTCGCCTTCCACACCGTGCTTGGTGCCGGCGCCCTTGGACTGAGTTAAGAGACTGAAAAACCCGGACGCGAGACTTCCCCCGCCCACAGCAGAGGAACTGCCCAGTCCCTTCAACGGGTGGGACTTGCTCGATACCGCCGTGCCGGTGATAATAGATTGGCCCATGAGGGAGTGGTCATCACTGGTACCACAGGTGCTGCCAGGGTCCTCTCGCGTGTTTGGGCCATTGTCGTGCGGGAGTATGTTTGGCATGAAATCTGACATGTCCTCGCCCTGGATTCGATCCCAGGGAGAAGGCTGCTGGGGAGACGGCTGTGGTGGGCCTGGCAACGCCGTAGATTCCTGGCGTTGCGAGTGATGCGTGCTCTGCTTGTATTGCTCTTCGTAAGGATGGTGCTGGTGCTGATGCTGCGAGTACTGCTGATGCTGCTTGTTAAACGCATCCTGCAGGTGCTGCTGTTGAGGTCGGTGGAACTGCTGTTGCTGGTAATGCTCGTGAATCTGGCGTTGGTCCTGCGAGGGATGGCGCTGTTGTTGCTGCTGGTGCCCGTCAGGCCCGTGATACGGCTGGGGCTGGTTCGGCTGGTTCGGCTGATGCTGCTGGTGCGGTGCGTTCTGCTGGCGCAGTTGACGGTGCTCGTGAGGCCCATACTGCTGGTGTTGAGGTTGATGTTGCTGGTTCTGCTGTTGCTGGTTCTGCTGTTGCTGGTTCTGCTGTTGCTGGTTCTGCTGTTGCTGCTGGGGTTCGTATGCACTCTTCGGCTCAGATTGCCAAGGCCTTGCAGCATCTGCGGAAGCGTGCCCCAGAAAAGGGCGATCCCGATCCTCCTGCTGCCGCTGGCTGGCGTCAGCCGGCTGCATCGAGCTCGATGTTGCGGCTTGCTTTCCGTTCCACTCGGGAGCGTCATACTCTCGAGAGCTCGCTGGGCCTACGCTCCGAGCGTCCGCATGATGCTGCGCATCGTCACGCTCCCAATCGTCCTCCTGGCCGTGCCGGGCTGGCGCTTGCTGTGCCTGTCCGTGCCCCGCCCCGGATTCATCCGAGTCGTTCGGGCCAACGGTCTCCACGCTGCCAGCCTCGTCAATGTCGTTCTCATCGTCCTCCTCATCCGAGTCGATGCTCATGTCGAGACGGGGCGCCGCGGCTCCTGCTCCACGCCGGCCGCCGCGCCGTGCGCCGTTCTCGCCGCCGCCGTGCGCCGAGTCCATGTCTGCGCTCGCGCGTCAGCCAGCGCCAGCGGCCTGCCGTCCGTCCGCGTCTGCCGCGCGCGGCTCTCGCTTGCCTCGCGCCGCCGCGCCGCGCCGCCGTGCCGCGCCGCGCCGCGCCGCGCCGCCGCGCCGCGCGAGACCGAGAGCGCGAGCCCGCGGCGCTCCCCTGCTCGAAGCCCGGCCGCGCTGCCGCTCGGCCCCGCTCGCCGCCGCGCGCGCGGGCGGGGCGCGCGGGGGAGGGGCGGCCGGCGCAGGGGCCGCGCGAGCGCGCGCGGCGAGCCGCGCGAAGGCGATGCCGCGGCCGCGCGTTGTGGCACTGATGACGAGACCGGGTTTGGTCGGGCCTGGCCTCCGCAATCTGCGGAGACTGGGCTGGCCACTCAGGGGGCCGCTCGGCGCCGCGGACGCCGCCCTTTCGCACACGTGAGGTTGACCACTGCATGCCTGAGCCTGCAACGGCGTGACCGTGACCGCACTGCAGCGGCAGTCACGGTGAGCGCCGCGCCGCGCCGCTGTCAACGCTCAAGCGAGCTCGAGCGTGCTGGACCTTGGGAGCGACCTGTAACGAAGTCGCGCACGTGAGAGTACCAGAGTGGATTCATGTGAAACCGGCGCCAGCCTCGTGCTACGAGCCGGCCTTGTACTTGTACTTGTACTCCAACTTTTCTTCTCCTTGCTTCGACTTCCACTTCCACTGTTAACTTCTGCTTTACTTCAACTTCAACTTCAAGCTCCACTTGTACTTCTCCATCTTCTTCTCCTCCAAGTCCTTCTTCTCCTTCTCCGTGACTCCTCCTCCTTCTTCAGGTCCAGCTCGACGCTGGTCTGCCTCGCGCATTCCGCTCGCGCCGGCCGCGGCTCGCGCCGCACTGCGCTGCACTGCGCGCAGCTGACCATGACAGTGATTGCGCACTCCTACTAAGTTAGTACAACTCGAGCTCGAGAAGAGCGCGCGGCACGTGCAGCTGCAGCGCCCGACAATGAGCCGAGCGATCCAGGGCGGCGCGCGGCGGCCGCCTGCAGCGCAGCAAAGCCGCAAGCGAGGAGGCGTGCGAGCGCGGGGCGCGAGCGCGGCGCGGCGCGAGGCGTGCTGCTGCTCCCGGGCCCGCAAGCCTCGGGCCGAGCCGGCCAGGCCGGGCGAGGCGCGGGAGCTGGGGTGCAGGCGGCTCGCGTGCTGGCCGAGGCAGGCGACGAGGACGCGCAGAACCCGAGGCGCCTCGACAGGCTCGACGGTCGACCCGAGCAAGGATCGCTTCCAAGAAACGACGACGGGTTCCCGCCGTCGTTGGGCGGGCAGAGGCGCACGAGCACTGCAAGGCACGGGCGGCACGGCGCGGCCCGCAGCGGCTGCAGCGACCGGCGGCACCGCGCAGCATTCGTGCTTGGCGTGCACGAGATGGGCATGAAGGAGCTCATCCAGGCGGGCGACCTGGCCGGTGTGCAGGCCGCGATCCAGGGGGACCCGAGCGCGCTCAACGCGGGGATCGGCTGGTTCAACAATGAAACCCCGTTGATGTGGGCGATCGATTCGGCGTCAGGGAGCCGGATTGCCATCGCGCGATGGCTCGTGGAGCGCGGCGCCGAGCTGGACGCGCAGAGCACGTACGGGGCGACCGCGCTCATGTTCGCCTCCCTCTTCCACGAGCCTGACATGGCACGCCTTCTTGTCGAGCGCGGTGCCGATGTCAATCTACTGAACAAGGAGGACTGGAGCGCGCTCATGTTCGCTTGCCGCACCGGGCAGCCCTCGACGGTCCGGTTGCTCATCGACCGTGGCGCCAAGCTCGACCTGCAGGATTCATACGGCAAGACTGCGCTCATGCAGGCCTGCCGGGCGCCCTTTCACCCGAACGCAACCCGTCAGGGTATGTTGCAGTGCCTGAAGCTGTGCTATGCCGCGGGCGCGGGCCTCGACTTCAAGTGTGCCATTGAATGGAACGATGAGCGGGACAATGATGCCCTTGCTTTGGCGCGAGCGAGTGGTCGTGAGGATGCAGCGGCCTTCCTTGAGTTCGTGCAGACCTCGGAAGCGGCATCTGGTCTGTCGCGTGAGGCAGCGGTAGCCCTCTACGAAGAGTCACACAGTTGACTGCGTGGTGCTACTGCCCCATGACTGATTTCGCAGCAGCAGCCATCTACGAAGAGTCACACAGTGGCCTGCGTGGTGCTCGCAGCCCCCTGATTGATCGTGAGCAAGTTCGGCAGAGGCAACGTCCCTCCCTGCGCAAGTGGCGCCTCGAAGATGCGTCTGGCTTCTTTCCGTTGAATCAATCCTCATCATCACGGAGCTGGACAGCCCGGTCAATATGGAAGACTCCTTGGTGCGACCCGCGAGTAGCGCCGCACGCATCGTTTCCACAGTAATCACGAGCTCTTCAACGAGCTTTGTTTCTTATCCGAAGCTGTCCTGCAAGTTTCCAGCGCATCGTCACGAGCTTGCTAGCTGGCGAGCGCACGTCTTATTGAGGTGCTTTCGCAGGTGCGGGTGGCGCCACCAAGCAGAGCCGTGTACGACCACACCTGCCCGCCACATACCCAACGCGAAAGGTCTTGTTGCCGCCGTGCTGGCGAGCGCACATCTTGTTGAGTTGCTTTCGCAGGTGCGGGTGGTGCCGCCAAGCAAAGCCGTGTACGTACCACCACACCTGCCCGCCACATACCCCACGCGGAAGGTCTTGTCGCCGCCGTGCTGGCGAGCGCACGTCTTGTTGAGGTGCTTTCGCAGGTGCGGTTGGCGCCACCAAGCAGAGCCGTGTACGAACCACCACACCTGCCCGCCACATACCCCACGCGAAAGGTCTTGTCGCTGCCGTGCGGTCGCTCAAGCCGTACAGGTGTGCTTCTTTCAAGGTTCTGCTTCTCCTATTCAACTCTCTGCTTCTCTGTTTCAAGACGGCTTGTCGTTCCGCATTCCTGCGTGTCTTTTCTATGACCTAATGGAGTGGAGGAGGTCGTTCGAGGCAATGTACTCCTGGATCGGCACGGCGGGCTTGTCGTACATGCGCGTGAGCTGCGCTGCGTTGTCCGCGACGGAGAGGCGAATGTCGTCGAGCCAGGGCTGGTCGAGGGGCTCCTGCTCGACGCCGGCATCCATGGCGGCGGCCAGGACCCACTCGCGAGTCTCCTCGCGAGTGGCGTCAGGGACAAAGTGCGTGGTGGGGAGCGGGTTGCGGTGCGGCTCGGGGATGTCGGTGTCGGCGAAGTCCGCGTTGTCGATGTCGCCGAGGGCGCCCTCATCAATGGCCTCGGCGAGGTCAAGGTAGCGGTTGAGGACGACGAAAGCCTTGGCGGACCAGTCCAGGTCGCGGCAGGCGATGCCGGCAAGGAAGAAAATCTTGTCGCAGGGAATGGCGTCGCCCTTGAAGCGAAGCAGGGCGACGAGGATCTTGGCAGCGAGCTCAGTGGAGCCCTCCTCGGCGCAGCAAAAGTGGAGGTGGAAGAGGTGAGTGATGGTGAGCAGGCGCTCAAGCGTGCGCAGCTGGGAGTCGCCAGACTTGGACTCGTGGTCGAGGCGGCGCGAGTTGGAACGCTGGCGGATGGCGTTGAAGAGCACCTCGCGTAGGTCGCGCAGCGCCGTAGCGTAGACCGCGACGTCGGCGGAGTCCGCGCGGGTGCGGCCGAGGACCTCTTGAGCGAGCCGGCAGAAGAGCGCAAAGTGTTGGGGGCCGGCGGGCGTGCCGTGCTTGGCGAGGCGCGCCAGGGCGGTGTCGAGCTTGGCTGCGTCAACCTCGCCCATGGGCGCGCCCTCGACAAGACGGCCGGCCATCTCGCCGGCGTACTTGGAGGCGAGGTCAACCGGGACGGCGTCCTCGTTGTCGATAATGTCGAAGACGCGCTCCCAGTCGCCCTGGTCGGCGTGCAGCGCCAAGGCGGCGTCAAAGTCGCCAAGCTTGAGCAACTCGCCCGGATTGCGCTCCTTCCGCATGTGCTTGCGGTAGGCCTTGTCGACCATGTCCTGGAAGGCAGGCGCGATCTCCGCGACGCTGCGCGCCTTGTCCCATTTCTTCGCCTTGATATAGCAGCGCACGGCGTCCTCGTGGCGCTCAACCTCCTCATAGAGGTCGCCGGCGGCGTTCATGCGGCCAACGTCCACGAGACGCTCGGCAACGTGCTCGACGACGTCGCCATAGGCGTCCTGCGCGTGCTGCGCAGCGAGCCGGATGGCGCGGTCCCAGGCGACGACCATGAGGTCGACCTCCTGCGCAGAGGGCGGCGTGCCGCTCGACGTCTCGCCCGTGTGCAGGTAGCAGTCGATGGCCTTGCTGAATTCGCCCGCGTCCTCAAAGGTCTTGGCGGACTCCATGGCGCTCTGAATCGCGTCTTGGCCCGGCACGTAGGACGCGCCGCCGGCGTCAGGGCTCTGCACGCGGCGCGCGGGCTTGGTGGGTCTCGCCGGCGTCTCGCCCGGCGCGAGCACCGGGTCCTCCTCGCCTTCGTCGTTGTTGCCAGCGCCGGCGGTCGCCGCGGTCGGGTCGGCGCCGGCCAAAATGTGCCCGCGGCGGTCCTGGGCTGCCTGCTGCACTTCGCGCAGCTTGTGCGGGAGGTGCGTCTTGGCAAAGCGCAGGGCGTCCTCCCACATGCCGTGCTCCTGGTACATGGCGAGGACGAACTCGGGCTTTTGGCGTTGAGGAAGAGTGTCTCGGCGTTGGAGAACTGCTTGAGGCCGACGGCGTGCTTAGCCTGCGCGACGAGGACGTCCGGGACGGAGGCCGGGTCGTAGCGCTCCGCGACGCGCATGGCCGAGGTCCAGTCCTGTTGGTGGTTGTACATTTCGATGGCCTCCTTGGGCTTTTGCGCAAGGATGAACTCGGCCTCGGCCTCGGTGAAGCGCTCCTCGTCCTCCAGGTAGAGCGCGTGCTTGAGGTGGACCTCCGGAACGCGCGCCGGGAGAGAGTTCTTTGCGAGCTCGAGTGCCTCGCTGTAGGCGCCGTCTTCGATGGCGTAGTCAATGGCCTGCTCCACAAGGCCCAGCTTGGTGAGCAGCTTCGCGCCGGCCTCGCCGCCAAGCACCTTGGCCCACTGGTAGGCCACCTTGCGGCTCGCTGAGACGCCGCCGTGGTACTTGGCGACGCGGATCGCCTCATCCCACTTGTCGTTGGCCGTGTACATGTTGACAGCAGAGGGCCAGTCGCCGGCGTGCGCAAAGTGCTCCTCGGCGCGGCGCAGGTCACCCTCCATCTCAAGGCGGCCGGCGAGGCGCAGGTGCGTGTCCTTGAGCTTCTCCTTGCGGTAGGCCGCCACGAGCCGCACCATGTGGTCGAACTTGCGCGCCCGTTCGTACATGGCGATGGCGCGGTCGACGGCGTCTACGGTAAGCAGCAGGCGCTCTGCCTCCTTGAAGCGGCCCTTCTTCTCCAGGGCCGCGGCCTGCTGCTGGTACAGGGCGGAGACCTCTTGCGAGCTCATGAAGCGCGTCGCGAGCGCGTGAGCCGCCTCCCAGCGACCGGCGTCCGTGTGCATCTCGATGGCCTCCTTCTCGCAGCCGGCCAGCGTGAAGTACTTTTCGGCGCGCTCCCACTGCTGGGCCTGCTGGTACTGCTGCGCGATGCGCCGGTAGTACGGGCGCGCCTCGGCCTCCTCATCTGCCGAGCCGCCTCCGCTGAGCGAGTCCACGAGCTGGGCCGCCTTGGTCCACTGCCGCGCGCCGAGAGCCGCCTCGATCGCCTTGCGCGTCGCGTTGGCCTCGATGAAGTGCGAGATGGCCGCCTCCATCTTCTTGCCGCTCACGAGCCAGTCGCCCCACGATTCCTCAAGGCGCGTGACCTGCTCCGGGAACTCGCGGCGCGCCAGCTCCACGGCGCTGCGGTATGCGTGGCCCTTCTTGTACGAGGCCAGCGCACGCTCGGCCTGGCCGTTGCGCTCGTAAAAGCCGCCGGCCTTGTCGTGCATGCCGCTCTTGGTGAGCGCCGTGGCGATGCGCTCGAGGACGTCCGACTTGAAGGACCGCTTGTGCGCGTACGTGTTGACCACCTGCATGGCCTTGGCGGCGCGGCCCCCGCGCAGGTAGAGCTCGATGGCCTCCTCGTACTCACCCTCGCGCTCGCGGATGGCGCCGGCGCGCGCCTCCTGGCCCGAGGACACAAGGTAGTCAAAGTACGAGTGCCGCATGTCGTCAGCCTCCGGGTGCGCGCGCTCTTCCGCGACGCGGATCGCCTCGTCCCACTCGTGCAGCGTCTGGTACATCTCCACGGCCTCCTCGCTCTGGCCCTGCTCCACGAAGATGAGCTCTGCTTCGCGCAGGTCGCCGGCCAGGAGCGCCAGGCGCGCGCGCACGAGCCAGTGCGAACCCCCGTCGCCCCCCGTCGCCTTGCGCACCTGCATGCGTGTCTTGTTCACCTTGCGCATGTAGCGCGCCATGGATACGTCGCCCATGGCGGCGTAGCTGCGCTCTGCCACGTCCAAACGGCCGGCGCTGACGGCCACCTCGCTGAGTTGCTTCCACATGGCCTCGGTTTCGGAGCGCAGGTCCTCGTGTTCCAGCACGCGCATGGCGGCGTCCAGGTCCCCGTCCTCGACGGCGCTGCCAAAGCCGATGAGCGCCTCGTCCAGGACGTGCACCGACGTGCTCATGCCCTCGTCCACGCGCACCTCGGTGCGGCCGTCCGCGCGCACCATCTCCTCCACCTCGCCCTGGATGCGAATTACCGTCACCTTCTCTGCCGCCTCAACGTTGTACCACACGCACAGATTCTCGCGGTTCTGCGCCACCACCACGTCGCTCCCAGGCACCCATTGCACGTAGCTGCAGTACGTGAGCAACGTCTTGCGCCACTGCTTCTCCACGTTGTACACGTGGAGCTGCCGCCGCTTGTCGCGGAAGAGCAGCAGGTCGGCGCGCGCGTTCAGCTCGAGCCAGTCAATCTTGCTTGTGTGGTTCACCGTGGCATCCGCGTACCCGGTGCTCAGGTCCATGACGCGGATCGTCAGCTCATCCAGAAGGTAGGCGATCTTCTTGTTGTCCGGCGCCTCCACGCCAGCCACGGCGCCCGGCCGCCGCCGCGCCGGCCGCTCGTTGACGCGCACCGACACCAGCGTGGCGCGCACGTGCTCCGTGCGGCAGCTTGAGAGGACCTCATCGTGCCCGTATTCGATCATGGACAGCTCGCCGCTTGCATAGACCATGCAGACGTTCGGGTTGTCGAAGACGTATTTTTCGGTGCCCACAAAGTTCCACGGCACCTCGCTCATCTCGCCCGTCTCCAGGTCGCCCACGATCAGCGTCTCGGGCGTCTGCGCCACCACGTACCGCTCGCCGCCGTACACATTGAGCCGCGTGATCTCGCACTCGAACCCGCTGCGCACCACGGCGCGCGTGCCGTTGCTCACGTGCTTGACAATCACCTGCGAGGGCGACACGTAGGTAAACTCGAAGGTGCCGTTGTAGCGCGTGCGCCGGATGCAGGCGTCGAAGACGTCCACCGCGCCGCACAGGGTGCCCACCGCAACGCGCGACCCGTCCGCCTTCCACCCAAGGGCCGTCACCGAGTAATAGTGCGGGATCACCTTGGGCCCAACTTCCTCCCACGACTCGCGCGCGCCGCTGTATGCGAAGACGTAAACCGCGTCAAAGTTGCCCACCACGACGCCCAGGCCGCTCGGGCTGCTGGCAGCCACGGTGAACTCCTTGGCCACCGGGAGCGACCCGTCCTTGCCCTCCTCGTCCTCGATCGCGCCGCCGCTGCCGCCGTCGGCATTGTAGTCGAAGGTGCGCTGCTCCGAGCCGTGGTCATCGTAGAATACGACGCGCCGGTCGGCGCCCGCCGCCATCACCGAGACGCCCCACGCCAGCGCATATGGCGGGCACGAGTGGTGCGCCACTTTGCGGTACGCCGTGTCCTCAAAGCCGAAGCAGTAGATGGAGCCGTCCATGTGGCCGCTCAGCACCGAACGTCCGTCGCGCGACGAGCAGCACGACACCGTGTACGAGTCCGTTGCGTAAAGCGTTGCCGCCTTGTTGGACCGCAGCTGGCCCACCTTGAGCTTGCCGTCCGCCAGCCCAAAGACCACCTCGTTCGGCTGGCCCGCGGGCCATGTCACGCACGTCACCGTGCTGCTCTGCACGAACTTGTGCCGGATGCTCTTCTTGTCCTCCCAGTCCACGCCCAGCTTGTACACGAAGACGATCTTGTCCGTCTGCGCCACCGCCAGCTTGCTGGAGTCCGGCGACCACGCCAGCCCGCGCACCAGGTAGTCCTTGTCGCCCTTGGTCGCCGCCTTGGTCGCGAACTTATCCCGCCGCTCGCCCTCCTCATCAAACAGGTACACCACGCGGTCCACCGTCACGACGGCCAGCCGCTTGTTGTTCGGCGACCACGCCACCGCGGTCACCTTCTTCATGCCCTGCTTCGACGGCTCCATCAGCGACGACAATTTCGTGAGCTGCATCTTGCCGTCGCCTTTTTACGAGCGCGCCTCACGTCCTCGGCCGTGCCGTGCCGTGCCGTGCCGTGCCGTGCGAGCGAAGAGATCGATCTGGGCGCGGACACCTTGGCCGCTCCGCGTCGCCCGGCCTCGCCTCGCCTCGCCGGGCTCTCCGGCGTCGCTCTTCTCGCTCTGCACTCCTCGACACTCGCACGGCTCCGCCGCGCGAAGAGCTCTACGCAGCGGGCGCGTAGAGCTCTCCCTCCCTCTCCCTCCTCTCTCGCTCGCTCTCCCGCTCTCCGACTCTTGTCTCGGCCCGACGTGCGCGCCTCCATTTGACCGTTCGGCCGCTTCGGGCGCCACATGGGCCCTTTTTCGGAGAACGGGAACGGGAACGCCGCCTGGAGAACGAAGGAACAGGGCGCGAGCATCAGCTGCAGAATCAGGGACCGCGATCAGACTCGGAGTCAGACCTCGATGCGGCCGTGAGCGAGCGGCGAGCGAGCGGCGAGCGCGGCGAACGAGGCGCCGCCCGCACGCTCGCCCGGCCCGGCGGCCCGTCTGGAGCGAGACCGCAGCCAGGCGGCGCTCGAGGTCGAGCGCGAGGTCGAGCGCGAGCACGAGGAGCTGCTGCCGCCCGCGACGTACGAGCAGCGTGCAGTGCAGAGCGCAGCGCTGCACGGAGCAGAGCAGAGCAGAGCAGCAGCTGCACCGCAGCGCGCAGCGCCGCGCCGCGCCGGGTCGCGGACGCTGGCGGGGAGGAGGATGACGGCGGCCAGGGCGACCGAGGCGCTGCTGGAGCGCGTCCTGGCGAGCGTGGAGCAGAGCGGGACGCGCGCGCGCAGCGGGCTCAACGTGGTGGCGTTCTCGGGCGGCGTGGACTCGAGCGTGGTGGCGGCGTGCGTGCAGCGGGTCTTCGGGCGTGACGGCGCGGTGGCGGCGCTAGGCGTGTCGGCGTCGCTGCCGCGGCGGCAGCTGGAACAGGCGCGCACCGTGGCCAGGGAGGACATCGGCATTCGCCTCGTGGAGGTGGCCACCTCGGAGGGGTCCAAGGCGGCCTATGTGGCCAATGAGGGCGAGAGCTGCTACCACTGCAAGCAGGCGCTCTACGGCGACGTGCTAGGCGCCATCGGACGACACTTCGCCACGCCGTCGCGCGCACAGGTGCGGCTCTTCAACGGGACCAATGCGGACGACGCTGAGGACCCGACGCGGCTTGGGCTTGTGGTAAGTCAGGTGGCGCGCTGCGGCGTTCTAGTGCTCGCTCTTCTCACTGACGTGCGCTCTTTGTGTAGGCTGCTGAGGAGTTCGGCGTGGCGTCGCCGCTGGCGAGCCTCACCAAGGCCGAGGTACGCGACGTGGCAACGTTGTTGGGCTTGCGCACGGCGCGCATCGCTGCTTCACCATGCCTGCGGTCCAGACTTGCCCCTGGCGTTCGTGCCATCGAGGAGCACCTCGCCAAGGTTGAGCGCGCCGAAGAGTTGCTGCGCGAGCGCATGGACTTGGACCTCGGGGACAATCTGCGCTTTCGCATGCTAAGTGGGGGGCGCTACCGCGTCGAGGTGGACGAGACGCGCTTGGCGGCAGCGCGCGACGCGGTCTTGGCGCTCGAACACGCCTTGGGCGTCCCTCCCTCACGAGTGGAGGTGGCTCGATTTCGTTCTGGCAGTGTCAGCAAGCAGCTTGATCTGCCTCCCTCGTTCGGGCGCAAGCAGGTGTAATTTTAAAAAGAGGCAAGCCACATGTCGAAGAAAGAGGCAGACCTACTGAAAACGAGGAGCCCCCTGAGCTGCGCGCGCGCTTGGATCCTCACGACATCGACGGCGTTGGAAACAGGGGCGACAACCAAGGCCGGCGGCCCGGCCCTTTACTAATTTGTACCGCTGTCCCTGCCTTTGCTGCTTGATGCATCGCTGAAAAGCCGGGTTCGCTTGAGTGCGCTGTACCTTGCACGTCATCATCGATTGCTTTCTCGGTGCGCGGACCGTGAATGTGAGCTGCGAGTGCTCGCACGTGGCCAAACCGCACGCGACGGGCCGAGCAGATGTCTTTCTTCTTGCCAAGCGTGGCACGACACTGCTGGCTCGCCAGTCAAGTACAAGTACTCGATACCTGGCAGTGAGACAACAGGGAAGAGATCAATGCTCATGACAAGGGAAAAGGATGCAAGGAGCGTCTCTTCTTGAGCGATGTTATAAAAGGTACACATGAATCGAAGTGCTGTCGGGTCGCGCTCGCGCTTGCGCGCGAAGCTCAGCTGCGCTCAAGGAAATGGACCCAGCGCTCATACTCCGAGGCTGCGGTGAGCTCGCGACAGTGTGGAAGGATATCCCAGAGGACGGCAGCGTTTTGCGCGCGCGTGGCGGTGTCTTCCTCGAGGCGAATGGCGCGCTTGAGGAGCGTGGATGATTCGGAATTGCACATGAGCGCGAGGGTGACCTGCGCATGCTGCAGGCTGGGATCTGCAACGGGGCAAAAGATGCGCGCGGTGATGGTGGAACGGACGGCTGCGCTCTGCGAGAGCGCGGAGAGGAAGACCTTGACGCCGAAGGGGTCAGTGGCGACGCGCAGGAGAGAAGCATCGGGATAGCAGAGCGCGTCGGTGAGCGCGCCGGCGAGTGCCGGCTGCGCACTGGAGCCGCAGGCGCGCTCGAGTGCCTTTTGCACGACGTAGTTGCCGAACTGGTTGCAGGCGGCGTCTACGAGATTGGGAAGCATAATGTGCACGAGAAGCGCGAAGCTGGTCTCCGGGCAATGGCGTGAGAAAGCGGTGAGCAGCATGGCGCCGTGTTTGTTGAGGCAGGCCTGGCGCACGTAGTCGATGTCGGCCTGGGCGACCTCGGCTTTGAGCGCGTCAAGGTTGTCGTCGCTGCGTGCCTCGTTGTGCAGAAGCAGGAGCGCGAGTGAGAAGCGCGCGAGATCGCCCCTGAGTGGCGAGGAGAAGAGCTTCTGCAGCGTAAAGGTCGCGTTGCGGTCGAGTGCGAGGCTGCGCATCTCGAAGCGCAGGCCCTCCTGCACGATGCGCAGGTGTTCTGGGTCGCGCAGCGCCGAGATGATCTTTTGCAGGGCAAAGGTGCCCTGCGGGTGCTGCGCAATGCGGCTCAGGCGGTTCTTGATCTCCTGCAGGAACTGCAGGCGGTCTGGCGCGTCGAGCACCTCGAAGAGCTTCGAGACGGCGTAGTTGGCCGTGCGGTGCGTGAGCAGCCTCCCCAGCTGGCCCTGCGCTGACACAAAGACCTCCAGGGCCCTGTGCATGAGCTCGTCGTACTCACCGGCGCCCAGGCCGGGCTGCGCAATGCGGTTCAGGTCCTGCTGCACTGCCTGGCTCCCAGCCACCGTGCGCAGCGAGCTCACAATCTCCTCGCGGCGGGCAGCCGGCAAGAAGATCTCACTTGACGCGCTGGTCGTTGCGCGCCCTGCGTGCCCGCTCAAGTCTGGGCTCGGGTTGCCGGCGCTAATTCCGGCGGCCGAGCCGCCCCAACCTTCTCTGGGCGTGCTAGTGGCCATCCTAAGGCCCAGGCCGGCGCTGGCGCTGGCGCTGGCGTTGGCGCTGGCACTGGCGCCGCTCCCACTCGCGACCGCGCCCATGATCTGGGCGAGCGGCGGCCGCGATTCCACGCGCTCAAGCAGGCCGTCCACGTCGAGCTTACCAGCGGCGTCGGCGCCGGCAGCGAGCGGGTACTCGCCCTGGAGGCGCTTGAGCTCCGCGTCAACGTCAATGGCGTCCGCCTCGCCGGGTGCTGGGCGAAGCAGAGCTTCCTCTTGCGCCCGGAGCCGGCGCTGCCGCTCGATGAGTTTGGCGCGCAGCTCCTCGATGTCGTCGTCCAACTTCTTGACTGAAGCGCCCTGTGCGATGCGCGGCACGGCAGGTACTTCCATACTCTGGCGCTTCTTGGTCTTGACACCGCGCCGTGGCTGCTCGAAGATGCTTAATGGCGCGCTCGCCGTCGATGACGGCGGCGCAGAAAAGTACGAGTGCGCCTGCTGCGCTCCTTGAGATTGTGCCGGTGGAACTCGGGTGTCCAGCCCGGCGGCGTCCGGGGCGTGTGCCGGAGATGAAAAGCCCATTCCCCCCGCGCCTGCGAGCCCGGGCGGCGGGCCGACCGGAGCCCGCTGGCCGGTTGACGACGCGCGCGCGCCAAGCCCTGGCGGCGGGCGAAGCTCCGTGCGGTGGCCCAGCGCGGAGGCGCCCTGCAGATCGGTCGACGCGACGCCGGTCATGTCGAAGGGCACCAGGTCGTCGAGCGGTTGGAGGAAGCCGGCCGTCGCGCCGTCTCCTGTTGCCGTCGTGGTAGGCGCGCTGCCCCACAGGCTGCTGCCTCCCCAGACGGGCTCCCGCTGTACTTCGCCGGCGTCGCCGCCAGGCGCGCCCATGGCGCTCAGCGCGCCGGCCAGCGACGAGAAGTCATCGTTCGTGCCCGCCACGGGCTCTTGATTCTGGCCGCCCGCCGTGCCGCCGCCACGCAGCTCCTGCTGCGCCTGCGCCTGCACCCTCACCTGTTGTTGCTGCTGCTGCTGCTGCTGCTCCGTGGCCGCGAGCTCATGGCACCGCTGGCCGCTGCCGCTGCCGCCGCCGTTGCCGAAGCCGCCGCCCGCTGCGCCGCCGCCCGGCGCCTGCCACCGCCCCCACCCGTCCGCCATCGCGCAGCGCCGCCGCGCGCCGCGTCCCGACGATGTTGCTCTGCAGGCTTGCTTGCTTGCCCAAACTTGGGAATATCGTTCAAGTGGACTCGGACGTCACAGCCAACCTCGTCGTCGTCATCGTCGTCGTCCGTCATCGGAGGCGCGCCCCGATGAGGAGAGCCGCTGGCGCTGACGCAGCGCAGAGCTCGCTGCTTCGCCTGTCGTGCCAGGCTAATGAAATCAGCACATGGTTGGATTCGCTGGGGCTGGTCGCTACGCTACAGGTCCTTGCGTTCAAGCTTGGCACCCGTGTGTTGGACGTAAATATAGATATTTGTGGATCGCAGGCTGTCACGGAGCGTTGGTGAACTTGTCTAGGTTGCGCGCTTGAAGTGTGCGATCGAATCAGAGCTTGCGCTTGCTGGCGGCACGGCTTGAAGTGTACAAGCGAATCAGAGCTTGCGCTTGCTGGCGGCACGCTACAAGTGTACGAGCGAATCAGAGCTTGCCCTTGCTGGCGGCGAAGCCCTTCATGAGGTAGACGCCGAAGCTCGGATCCTTGAGGGACATGAGCTGCTGGCGGTCCTCGATGGCAACCGAGTTGAAGAGGCTCGGGGAGGAGTGGGAAAGGTTGAGGATCTCCTTGGTGAGAAAGAGGGGCATGGGCGCCATGACCTCGATCATGGTCTTGGCCATGTCCTCACCGGCCTTGAGCATCTCGTCGTAGGACTCGTGCATGGAGTTGGCAAAGCCGAGCTGGTAGGCGCGGTCGGCCTGGAGGAAACGGCCAGTCATCATCATCTCGCCCGCGACGGCCGGGCCGACGGCGCGCGGCAGGTGGTAGGAAATACCGAGGTCGCCGCCGGTGAGGCCGATCTTAGCCATGGCGACGTTGCACTTGAAGTCCTTGGTGATGAGGCGGACGTCGCAGGCCAGCGCGAGGGCCAGGCCGATGCCCGCGGTGGCGCCCTGCAGCAGGCCGATGATGGGCTGCTTGATGCGGCGCATCACCAGGATAATCTGCGTGATGCGGCGCTGCGCGTTGAAAAAGGCGCCCCCCTCGGCGTTCAACGTGTCGCCACCACCGTCCGAGAGGTCCAGGCCAGCGCAGAAAGCGCGGCCGTTGGCCTTGAGGATGACGGCGCGCGGCGTCGGCCCGTCCTCCTTGGGATTCACCAGCTCGTCTGTCTCCAGCGCTGAAAAGTAGCGAAGCAGCTCAGTCTGCATCTTCGCGTTGGCCGCATTCAGCTTCTTCGGCAGGTTGAGGGAGACCACATCCCACCCGCGCTCATCGCGCTCCACCGTGATCGTCTCGAACGTGGTGGTCATCCTGCTCGCCTGCCTGCCTTCTTGCTTGCTTGCTGCTCGGCTGTCGTCCTGCTGGCTGGCTTGCTTGGTGCTTTATGGGTTTGCCGCCTCCTTGCGCTACGTCGCGGCTACGAGGACCGCGTTTCTGCAGCCAGCAGCTTCGCGTCTATGTCAATGTGTCACAGTCCGCTCAACGACATTTCCTTGCAACTGCCTGGTGCTGCAGGGACATGGATGCAAGTCCAAGGTCTGCCTGCCTTAGCCTGTGTCACTGTGACGGCGCCGCAGACGGCGCCGCTTGGTGTCGGACGAGTCGCGGCGGACAAGATCCGTCACACAAAGTTGTCGGAACCGGAGAACTGCTGTCTTTGCCTTGTAGAGCGTTGTACGTCCACCCCCTTGCCGTTGTACGCACTCTCACCTGACCGTGAGACTGTATCGCATTACGCCCAACGCCGGCTCGCCATCGATGCGGCGCGATGCGCTCTATTTCACTGCGTATGCCGCGTTCCGATGCGCGAGATTACACGTTACCTGGTTGACCAATGAGTTTTACAGCCTTGCCAAACGCAGTATGAGAACCAACCGGGACGTGCTGGCGCAAGATCTGGCTGTGGTGCTTGCTTGCGCTTGCTTGCCAACCCAGACTCTAAGAGGAGTCTCACAGTCAGGTACCAACTGCGAGCGACTTTCGATGTCCCCAGTGCAGTATTTCTCGGCTACGCTGGGCTCACTGGCAGGCAGTGCCGGTCGCGCGCGGCCAGCCAGGCGCTGCTCGCCGCCACAGAGTCGCCAGCCTGCAAGCCAAGCTCGCATCAGCCAGCCAATGCCAGTGCTGTACGCCGTGAGGACCGGACCGTGCGTTTCCATGGTCTCCTTGGACAGCGCCGTGCTGCGACGCTGACCCTTGCAAGCAGTTTGCTGCGAGCGCTTGCGATGCGATGTGTCGGCCAGATGTGGCGATACCAAAAGCTGCTCTTCGTCGCCTTGGCTGGCGATGTGGGCCAGCGCCGGCGGCGCCGCTGGATTTCCCCATCATCATGATCGCGTCCGAGTCCCACAACTTCCTCGCCAGTGAGTGATCCGAGCGATGTGCTCAGGAGTCGCTCGCGCGCGAGTGCGCCCTGGGCGGTGGCGGCACGGTGACCACGCGCAGACAGACAGACTCCGAGTCGGACTCCTGCGCGCGAGGACGCGAGGCAAGAGCATCCTTCGCGGCGGCAGCGGCGCCGCGCCAGCCAGCCAGCCAGCCAGCCAGCCAGCCGGGCGGGCGGGCGGGCGGGCTTCCGGTTGACCGCTAGGCGCGCGTCACCTCGCGAGCAGGCGAGCAAGCTCGAGCTCGCCTTCAGAGACCACTTGCGGTTGGCGCGCTCGCGCTACCTCGCTCGCGCCAGGCAGGCCCCGTGCTCAGCAGCTCCGGCCTCCGGCTCCGGCCAGCTCGGTCGCCCTGCCCGCTCGCCGGCCGGGATGGAGTGCCCGTACCTGGATACGGTGGACCGCAAGGCGTTGAACTTCGACTTCGAGAAGGTCTGCAGCGTGACGCTCAAGACGCAGAACGTCTACGCTTGTCTGGTGTGCGGCAAGTACTTTCAAGGCCGCGGCGATGGGACGCCCGCCAAGACGCACGCCGTGCAAGCCGGGCACTTTGTGTTCATGAATCTGGACTCCGCCAAGGTCTACTGCCTGCCTGACAACTACGAGGTGGAAGATGCCTCGCTGCGCGACATCCAGTACAACCTGTACCCACGTTTTGACGACGGCGAGGTGGCGGACCTGGATCGCGCGACGGTGCGCAAGACGGACATCTTCGGCGTGGGCTACACGCGCGGGCTCACGCCACTCAACGAGGCGGGGCCGGCTGACTATGTGAACGCGACGCTGCAGCTGCTGGGACGCGTGGCGCCGCTGCGAGACTTTTTGCTCAACGAAGCCAACTACGCTGCGACGCGGTCGGATGTGGTGCGCAGTCTGGGCCGGCTCATGTGCAAGCTGTGGAACAGCCGCAAGCTAAAGGCAAGCGTGTCGGCGCACGAGTTCGCGCAGGCTGTCTCGTGGGCGAGCGAGAAACGCTTCGACGTGGACGCGCAGGCGGACGCCGCTGACTTCCTCAAGTGGCTCTTGGGCGAGCTCCACCGCGGATTGGGAGGCTCGCACCGACCAGGGTCCAGCATCGTGCACCGCTGCTTCCAGGGCGAGGTCTGCATCGAGACGGAGGTTCTCGCGAGTGCCAAGGACCACTCCTTCATGATGGAGGAGGCTGCCGCGGACGGCGGCGCAGACGTTGCCGTGCCGGCCGGCTCGAGCAGCGGTCTCGGCGGGTCAGCCGCAGCCTCGCCCATCTCCGCCAAGACGGTTCCGATGCTCGTGCTTCCGCTCGACCTCCCGGCCTCGCCTCTCTTCAAGGAGGGCCGCGAGGGCCAGTCGCTGGTACCAGAAATCGACATTCGCGAAGCGCTCGAGCGCTACGCGGGCAAGCGCTTCTTCGACACTGTCGTCGATGGCAAGATCCATCGCAAGCGCTACCGCATTGTGCGTCTGCCACCCTACCTGCTCATGCATGTCAGTCGTTTCACCAAGACCAAGTTCTCTGTGGAGAAAAACCCGACCATCGTCGATCTCTGCATCCACAGTCTCGATATGCAGCCTTACACGGTTGCGCCCACCTCCGTCGCCACCGCCGGCGCCGCGCCGTCACACCGCAAGCGCAAGCGGTCTACGCCAACAGAGGCCCCTTCTTTCCCACTCTCCGTCCCGTCGTTGCCGGCTGTAGTCTCCTTGCGCTTCAACCTCCTCGCGAGCATGTGTCACAAGTCTGCGGACCCTGCCGCCTTTGCGGAAGCCCCCTCTGCCGGGAAGCCTAGGCAGCAGCAAGCCCTACAGCCGCAGCACCAGCAGCACCAGCACCAAAAACACAGTGTTCCTGCAATCCAGAACGCCTCCTACCTCGTCCATGCATACCATAAGCCCGAGGCGCAGTGGTATGAGCTTCAGAATATGCACATCCAGACAACCGACCCGGACCTCGTCGCTCGCTCTGAGGCATATGTGGCGCTCTACGAGACCGCCAACGTTTCTACGAGTTGACCAGCGTCCACAAAATGAACCCTCTCTCTCCCTCTCTCTCTCTCTCTCTCTCTTTCTCTTTCCCTTTCTCGTTCTCTTTCTCCCTCTCGCTCTTCCCGCCATTCTCCCATCATGGTGGCGCCTGCAGCAGCCGCGGCCCAAGTCTCAAGCTGTTTTGTGTGGCACGGTGCGCCAACTTGCAGTGAACTTTGAAGTTGCCTGGAAGGGAGCTTTTGTCCGAGCTCTGTGGCAGCGTACGTCGAGCACTGCTTGTGGCATTGTGTTGTGCCAGCGCCGCCGCCACCGCTGCATGGCTCAATCGGAGCCCAGGAGCAGCGTTCCGGCGAGATCTGGTGCCCTTGCCGTTCATTCGCTAATAAGCTGAGCCAGCGCAGCCACGGCGCTCATGATCATTCTAGGACACGCTGCCGCGCTGCCCCGCGCAGCTCCCCTCGGACTGGACCATGACCAGGACACCGACTCGTCACGAACCGTCGCCGAGGCAGCAGCCGCCGCCACTGAGCTGAACGGACCGCGACTCGGGGTGCCCACGGCACTGCACGAGAGACAAAGGAGGCATCGGTAGAAGGAGCAGCTCCCCATCGAGCAGCGCGATCGGAGTGGAACGGCAATTCGGCGCGCGAACTTGAAGCGCATGGCCTTTCATTTGCATTTGCATGACTCGAGAACGGACACTGGTACTCTGCTATTCATTTTCACGCCGTCGAGGCGGGTAGGCACGGCCTCAGTTGCCGGACCGGCGAATCGCAGTTCTAGGCTGGAGCGGGATAGACCAGATGTTGACCTGAACAGGGCACTTTGAACCTCGCCGGTACCAACTCCAAAGCAGCGAGCACGCCAAGCGCCACCCACTGGCAGGCCCCGCTCACACCCCCACTGTGCGCGGGCACTTGAAACGGTGCAAGCACGAGCCAAGCCAACGGAAACCATTCAAGGCTTCAGCCTGCTATCTCACGCGCGCAGGTTGGTGCCCGTCACGATCACTGAAGACTTACCGGACACATGCTGCCAGCGACATCGTGAAACCCTCTGTGCTGCGGACCAGCGGACCAGGCGTGACGCTTGGCGGAGACCTATGCTCAGCTGTTTGCAAGAGGAAGACAAAGAAAGGAGACGCGCAAGCCTCGCAGGAGGAGAAGGCTCGCGGGAGGAGAAGGCTTGCTCGGGGCCATGTCTCTGAGCACTCAACAGACGTGACGATGGTGAAAGATGCTGCCTGGAGGTGCTGGTGAAAGATGCCGGGAGGTGCTGGTGAAGAGAAACCATGGAACGTGGCACCCTTCCTTGAAACGGCTAAGGACGAGCATTAGATCTTGGCCGGACACGTGTCTATCTTGGCCGGACACGTGTCTTGGGGGTTTGAACAAGGCGATGGCTGCAGAGCCTAAACTTCCATCCTGGTGAAGCGAAGGAAGCGAAGGAAGCGAAGGAAGCGAAGCAGCTTTGTCGCGCGAGAGAAGAAGGGGTCACGAAGGAGAGTGCGATGGGTGGCGAGATTGCGCGCACGCTCGTGGGCGTGGTCGCCGTAGCACTCCTGAGTGCTCAGCCGGTGGATGCTTGCTCCTGCGTTGGGGGTTCGTGCAGCATCGAAGGGCCGAGCGACCCTGCGGTGACGTACATGGAGTAGGTTGCACGGATGGGTGCCTTTTGCCTCGCACTCGGCGCTGACAGTCGCTCAACAACAGCTGCACTGGGGGGTTCCCCAACCTAGAGGGCTTGACGGCCCTCACGACGCTGTACGTTTCTTTCGCTTGCCATGCCAGGTAGCAGCCCGTTCGGGCATACTCATCCCTGTTATCTCTATGCATGCGTGAGCAGTCGTGTGCTCCAGGCTGGCGCCATTCCCGAGGACGTCGACTTCTCCCTGTTGAATGAGACTCTCACGGCTCTTGAGTTGTACGGCATCGGCAATGAGGAGCTTCCGGAAGGCATTCGGAGCTTGACCACGAGTCTGGAGTCCCTGTAGGTTTGGCAAGCTGCCGACCGCGCGGAGGCATTCTCCCTAGATCGGCTTGCTCACGCATCGTTGCCCCGCAGTTATCTGGTGGATACTCCTCTGACGAGCCTCCCGGACTGGATCGGCGACTTCGCCAACCTCAGGTACATGTAAGTGATCAAGAGCTGGCCACCCAGCCAGTGGTGAGAGTTGGTGCCGACGCAAAAAGCTGACGCTCTGCTCTTTGTTTGTAAAACAGGACGCTCGCGAGCAGCCTTGAGATCCGAGAGCTGCCGGAGAGCCTTGGGCAGCTTGAGAGCCTCGTCGCCTTTAGCTCTGTGAAGAACGGGATCACATCGCTCCCTTCCACCTTCTCTGATCTTCAGGAGCTCAACACTATCGAGATTTCAAGCACTCCCTTGACCGGTCTCCCGGACGGCTTTGGCGAACTCGCCAACGTGCAGGAGTTGTCCTTGCTCAACACTGAGATCACGGAGCTTCGTGACGAGGATTTTAGCGGCATGCTTCTTCTCGAGGATCTGTAAGTGCTGGTTGCGGCCAGCCCGCAAGGCGCCCGTCCCTTGACTCGCTCTCTGAGGAGGGAAGGCTAACATTGCAATACGCAGAGAGATTGATCGCTCGCCGATTGCCTCATTCCCTTCGAATCTCTCCGGGCTTGAGAGTCTCTCTTATCTGTAAGTTGCAAGTCGGGATCTCTTCTTTGGCGCCGCAACTGACTTTTGACGGGATATGGCGAGCTCACAGAACGATTGAGGGCACCAAGATGTCGTCCTTCCCTGACTTCTTCTTCACCCTGCCTGCTGAGACACTCGACATGTACGTGAGGGTTGCATGGCAAGGCGCACTCGCCAATCGTAAGCCATTCTGTTTCGTTTACTGACTTGCTCAAATGCAGCTCGCTCAAGTCAAACCTACTTACATCTCTTGGAGACAACTTCGATCAGTGGGCAGGTCGCTCCATGTAAGTTGCGCACAAGATGGACAGCTCTGTGCCGCCCGCTCCGGTTTCTTACGCATGGGCTAATGAGAACGCTTCACACAGTTCCATGGACCTTTCCAACAACCTGCTCACAGACCTGCCGGACAGTTTCTCGAGCTTTGACCTGGCCGGCGACTTGTAGGTTGGCAACACAACCGTCTCGGGACATGGAAAGTAGTCAACTAATCCTGCCGTGCACAGCGACATCTCCAATAACCGCTTCACGGAGCTCCCGCCCGTGCTCTATCAGATGAGCACTCTGTCGTACATGTGAGTTTAGGACCAGTTATGGTGGGCTATGCGCTGCGTGAGAAGCTGACGTGATTTCTCGCGGATCCATCCAACTTGCCTCAGCGATGCTTCCTCGAACCTGATTGAGACGATCCCTTCCGGTCTTGGTGCTGTTTCCAACATCATCGAATACGTGTAGGTTCTCGTTTGCCATCGCTCTGAAGCTCATTTGTGAAGAGACGCTCACGGTATCGCGCCATGCACTGCTTCATTCGCACAGGTATCTCAACGACAACCTGCTGAGTGGCGAGGTGCCGCTCGAGCTGCTCACCCTGGCAAACTTGGCGGAGCTTTACCTGGGCAACAACCATCTCTCTGGCTTCCAGAACATCTCCGATCTCGAGGAGGAGTCCAGCTTTTCGCCTTACCTGCAGTACTTGGACCTCAACAACAACCAGCTGACTGAGCTTCCCAGCTACATCGACTCGTTTCCGGCGCTCACGGTCCTGGACCTGTCCAACAACGGTGCCTTGAGCGACCTTCCGGACGAGCTTGGAAGCCTTCAGTACCTGGACAGCCTGTAAGTACGCTCAAATCGCCGCAGAGGAGGTCAGCGCACGTAATCTAACAGCCCATCCCTCGGATCTTGCACAGGCACCTGAGCAACAACTTCTTTGAGGAAATTCCCTCGAGCATCTCCTCCCTGACGAGCCTTGTGGAGCTCGCGATCAACGGGAATGATCTTTCACAGGCCACCAATATGGACTTCATTGCTGAACTCGTGGATCTCCGGGTGCTGAACATGGCCAACATTGGTCTCACGGAAGTTCCGTCCTGCGTCACGTCTCTCGAAGCGTTGACCAACCTGTACGTTTGACCCTGCATCGCGCTTGCGGGTCGCCCGGCCCACAGAGCCCCTTGTGAGCATGGACTAATTCGCGAGTTTTGCTCGTGCTTTGCGCGTGCAGCGACCTGTCCAACAACGAGCTGGCGGACCTCAACACCCACATGACTCATCTTGGTGCGCTGAAGACTCTTTCCTGCGCCAACAATCAGTTTACTGAGATCCCTGCGGCACACTTGTCGGACCTCCTCGCACTGACCTCGCTGTACGTGTTCAAGGAGCCGCATGCAGACCAGACACCGGGACGCCAGCTCGCACTAACAGAATGCCTAACGCCTCGTTCCGCAGTGACCTTTCCAACAACCAAATCGAAACCATCGACGCAGCCATCGCTGATGTGGACTTCCTCAAGACTCTGAGCCTCGCTGGGAACGGCCTTACGAGCGTGCCCGATGCCATTGCTTCACTCGACGCGCTCAAGAACATGTAGGTTTCTTCACTATCATCGCGCTGCTAAAATGGTGAGGCTAATTGGAACGGCTTCGCCAGCGACCTGAGCCACAACCAGCTGTCCGAGCTTCCCGAGGTGGTTCTGAACATGGGAACCTTGAACACCGTCACACTTGATTACAATCAGTTCACGGAGCTCCCGGCTTTCCCGGATAGCAGCGGCAATCTCTATACACTGTACGTTCGATGATACGAGTGCGACGCTTTCGGACGCGGCGCGAGACAGAACATGAACATCTGACGGGTGCTCTACTTGCAGGGACATTGCGCACAACCTGCTGACCAACGCCAGCAACACTTACGAGTGGGGCTCCATTATGAACCTGTAGGTGTCTTTCCCATTCCTCATGCCCTTGGCGCGACTGTTGAAAAAAGCTGGTTGACTCACATGCGGTGTCTAATATTGCAGCAATGTGGCGAGCAACCTCATCGCCGGGCCGGTTACTGGCTACTCCTCCCTGTTCACGGCGTACGTCTACGTCTGCCTGGCGAAGGCCATTGGCCTTTGCGCGCCGGCAAAACAACTGTCCCTCATACTGACCATCTTTTGTTCTCAATTGCGTACCGCAGCAACCTTGGTGGCAACCCCATGGGGGACGCTGGCGTGGAGGACAGCATGCTTGCCGACAACATTTACCTTAACGACCTCAAACTCAACGACGCCGGGCTCACCGAGTTTCCTGAGGCTCTCACCGAGATGGCCGAGCTCATGTACCTGTACGTTTGATCATGCTCGTCGATTGCGCAAGTCCGCGTTGCTAATGCTTGCTTGCTCCCGTCCTTTTGGTCCACAGCGATCTCTCCGGCAACACAATCACCACCTTTCCGGATCCCTCCATTTTCACGATGTTCCCTAGCATCCAATCCTTTGACCTTTCCAGCAACCTCTTCACAGTGCCGGCTGGCCTCTTCCAGGGCGAGTACTACAACTGGTACGACATCGATGTTTCCGGCAACGAGGACGCCTGCGACAGCGTTTACGTGACCGAGCTCATTGCAGACCTTGCCCGTGTCGTTGGCCACGACACCTGCCCCACGGCCAGCCCGACTGAGGCGCCCGTCCCCACCGAGGCGCCCACCGAGGCGCCCACCGAGACGCCCACCGGGGCGCCGACCGAGACGAACCTCAACGCAGCCGGTGGTCTCATCGCCCCTTTCTTCCTCGCGCTCTCCGCCGTCATGATGGCCGCCCTTTGAGCGTGCAGGATTGCCAAGACCAAGTAGTCAGATCCTTCAAGATAAGGTTTTCAGAAATTCCTATGTGTCCATCGCGCATGCGTGCGCATGCGCGAGCGAGCATATGTGGCGTTCTACGAGACCGCCAACGTCTCTACGAGTTGACCAACGTCGACAAGGTGAACCCACCCTCTCTGGATTTCTCTTTCTCTCTCTCGCTCTCTCTTTTCTTTCTCTTTCTCTTTTCTGTTTCTGTTTCTCTCTCTCTCGCTCTCCCCGCCATTCTCCCATCATGCTGGCGCCTGCAGCAGCCGCGGCCCAAGCTTCGAGCTGTTTTGTGCGGCACGGTGCGCCAACCTGCAGTGAACTTCGAAATTGTGCCCAAAAAATGATCCTGGAAGGAGAGCTTTAGTCCGTGTTCTGTGGCAGCCTGCCTCGAGCACTGCTTGTGGCATTGTGATGTGCCAGCGCCGCCGCTGCGTGGCTCAAACGGATCCCAGGGGCGGCGTTTTGGCCAGGTCTGTTGCCCTTGGCGTACATCCGCTGAGCTGAGCCGCGCAGCCACGGCGCTCTTGATCATTCTTGGAGACGCTGCCGCGCTGTCCCGCGCAGTACCCAACGGACCCATGACCAAGACACCGACCTCGTCACGAGCACGGCGTCGGTTGCCGGACCGGCGAATCGCAGTTCTAGAGCGGGCAGACCAGATGTTGACCTGAACAGGTCCGAGTTACTTTGAACCTCGCCGGTACCAACTCCGACGCAGCGAGCACGCCAAGTGCCACCCACCTCAGCTTGCGCCCGTGCGAAAGGACTGGTAGGCCCCGCTTACACCCCCAATGTGCCCGGGCAGTTGAAACGGCGCAAGCACGAGCCAAGCCAACGGAAACCATGCAAAGCTATCGTCACGGTCACGCGCGCAGGTTGGTGCCCATTACGGTCACTGAAGACTTACCGGACACATGCTGCCAGGCACAACTTGAAACCCTCTGGCTGCGGACCAGCGGAACCAGGCGTGACGCTTGGCGGAGACCTATACTCAACTGCTTGCGAGAGCAAGACAAAGAAAGGAGACGCGCAAGCCAAGGCTTGCTTGGGGTCATGTCTCTGCGCACTCAACGGACGTGACGATGGTGAAAGATGCTGCGGGGAGGTGCCACGGCGCAGCCCCCTTGAAACGGCTCAGGACAAGCATTAGATCGTGGCTGGACACGTATCTTGGGGGTTTGAACAAGGCGACGGCTGCAGAGCCTAAACTTCCATCCTGGTGAAGCGAAGGAAGCGAAGGAAGCGAGGCAGCTTTGCCACGTGAGAGAAGGAGGGGTCGCGAAGGAGGGTGCGATGGGTGGCGAGATGGCGCGCACGCTCGTGGGTGTGGTCGCCGTAGCACTCCTGAGTGCTCAGCCCGTGAATGCTTGCCTCTGCTTTGGGGGTTCGTGCAGCATCGAGGGGCCGAGCGACCCGGCGGTGACATACATGAAGTAGGTTGTACGGATGGATGCCGTTTGCCTCGCACTTGGCGCTGACAGTCGCTCAACAACAGCTGCGCTGGGGCGTTCCCCAACCTGGAGGGCTTGACGGCCCTCACGAAGCTGTACGTTTCTTTCGCTTGCCATGCCAGGTACCAAACCGTTCGGGCATACTCATGCCTGTTCTCTCGATGCATGCGTGAGCAGTCGTGTGCTCCAGGCTGGCGCCGTTCCCGTGGACGTTGACTTCTCCCTGCTGAGTGAGACTCTCACGGCTCTTGAGTTGTACGGCATCGACAATGAGGAGCTTCCGGAAGGCATTCGGAACTTGACCACGAGTCTGCGATCCCTGTAGGTTTGGCAAGCTGGTGACCGCGCGGAGGCATTCTCCTAAGATCGGCTTGCTCACGCATCGTTACCCTGCAGTTATCTGGTGGATACTCCTCTGACGAGCCTCCCGGACTGGATCGGCGACTTCGCCAACCTCAGGTACATGTAAGTGCTCATGAGCTGGCCGGACAGCCGATGATGAGTTGATGCTGACGCAGGAAGCTGACGCTCTTCGCTTTTTTTTTTGTGACATAGGACGCTCCAGAGCAACCTTGAGATTCAGGAGCTGCCGGAGAGCCTTGGGCAGCTTGAGAGCCTCGTCACCTTTAACTCTGTGAAGAACGGGTTCACGTCGCTCCCTTCCACCTTCACTGATCTTCAAGGGCTCTACAACATCGAGATTTCAAGCACTCCCTTGACCGGTCTCCCGGACGGCTTTGGCGAACTCGCAAACTTGCAGGCGTTGTCCTTGCTCAACACTGAGATCACGGAGCTTCGTGACGAGCATTTTAGCGGGATGCTTCTTCTCGAGGAGCTGTAAGTGCTAGCCGCAAGGCGCCCGTTCCTTGACTCGCTCTCTGAGGAGGGAAGGCTAACATTGTCCAACGCAGGGAGATTGATCGCTCGCCGATTGCCTCTTTCCCTTCGAATCTCTCCGGGCTTGAGACTCTCTCTTATCTGTAAGTTGCAGGTCGGGATCATCCCTCCTTTGGCGCCGCAACTCAATATGCCTGTGCTGACTTTTGACGGGATATGGCGAGCTCACAGAACGATTGAGGGTACCAAGATGTCGTCCTTCCCTGACTTCTTCTTCACCCTGCCCGCTGAGACACTCGACATGTACGTGAGGGTTGCATGGCAAGGCGCGCTCGCCAATCGTAAGCCATTCTGTTTCGTTTACTGACTTGCTCAAATGCAGCTCGCTCAAGTCAAACCTACTTACATCTCTTGGAGACAACTTCGCTCAGTGGGCAGGTCGCTCCGTGTAAGTTGCGCTCAAGATGGACAGCTCTGTGCCGCCCTCTCCGGCCCTTTACGCATGGGCTAATGAGAACGCTTCACACAGCTACATGGACCTTTCCAACAACCTGCTCACAGACCTGCCGGATAGCTTCTCGAGCTTTGACCTGATCTACGACTTGTAGGTTGGCAACACAACCGTTTCGGGGCAAGGAAAGAAGGCAGCTAACCATGCCGCGCACAGCGACATCTCCAACAACCGTCTCACGGAGCTCCCGTCCGCGCTCTATCAGATGAGCACACTGTCGTACATGTGAGTTTACGACCAATTCTGGGGGGGCTATGCGCTGCGTGAGAAGCTGACGTGATTTCTCGCGGATCGAACTTGCCTCAGCGATGCTTCCTCGAACCTGATTGAGACGATCCCTTCCGGTCTTGGTGCTGTTCCCAACATCATCGAATACGTGTAGGTTCTCGTTCGCCATCGCCCCGAAGCTCATTTGCGAAGAGACGCTCACGGTATCGCGCCATGCACTGCTTCATTCGCACAGGTACCTCAACGACAACCTGCTGAGTGGCGAGCTGCCGCTCGAGCTGGTCACCCTGGCAAACTTGGCGGAACTCTACCTGGGCAACAACCACCTCGCTGGCTTTCAGAACATCTCCGGTCTCGAAGATGAGCCCAGCTTTTCGCCTTACCTGCAGTATTTGGACCTCAACAACAACCAGCTGACTGAGCTTCCCAGCTACATCGACTCGTTTCCGGCGCTCCTGCTCCTGGACCTGTCCAACAACGGTGCCTTGAGCGACCTTCCGGACGAGCTTGGGAACCTTCAGTACCTTGAAAGCCTGTAAGTACGCTCAAATCACCGCAGCAAAGGTCAGCGCACGCGATCTAACAGCCCATCCCTCGAATCTTGCACAGCTACCTGAGCAACAACGTCTTTGAGGAAATTCCCTCGAGCATCTCCTCCCTGACGAGCCTTATGGAGCTCGCGATCAACGGGAACGATCTTTCACAGGCCACCAATATGGACTTCATTGCTGAACTCGTGGATCTCCGGGTGCTGAACATGGCCGACATTGGTCTCACGGAAGTTCCGTCCTGCGTCACGTCTCTCGAAGCGTTGACCAACCTGTACGTTTGACCCTGCATCGCGCTTGCGGGTCGCCCGGCCCACAGAGCCCCTTGTTGTGAGCATGGACTAATTTGCGAGCGTTGCTGTGCTTTGTGCGTGCAGCGACCTATCCAACAACGAGCTGGCGGACCTCAACACCCACATGACTCATCTTGGTTCGCTCAAGACTCTCTCCTGCGCCAACAATCAGTTTACTGAGATCCCTGCGGCGCACTTGTCGGACCTCCTTGATCTGACCTCGCTGTACGTGTCCAAGGAGCCGCATGCAGACAAGACGGCGGGACGCGAGCTCTCACTAACAGAATGCCTGACGCCTCATTCCGCAGTGACCTTTCCAACAACCAAATCGAGACCATCGACGCAGCCATCGCTGATGTAGACTTCCTCAAGACTCTGAGCCTCGCTGGGAACGGCCTTACGAGCGTGCCCGATGTCTTTGCTTCACTCGACGCGCTCAAGAACATGTAGGTTTCTTCACTATCATGGCGCCGCTAAAATTGCGAGGCTAATTGAAACGGCTTCGCCAGCGACCTGAGCCACAACCAGCTGTCCGAGCTTCCCGAGGCGGTCCTGAACATGGGAACCTTGACCACCGTCACGCTTGATTACAATCAGTTCACGGAGCTCCCGGCATTCCCGGATAGCGGCGGCAATCTCAATACATTGTACGTTCGATGATTCGAGTGCGAGGCTTTCGGATCCGCGCGGCGCACGAGACAGAACGTAAACAACTGACGGCTGCCCTACTTGCAGGAACATTGCGAACAACTTGCTGACCAACGCCAGCAACGTTTACGAGTGGGGCTGGATGATGAACCTGTAGGTGTCTTTCCCATTCCTCATGCCCTCGGCGCGACTGTTCCATGAAGCTGGTTGACTCACGTGCGGCGTCTGATATTGCAGCAATGTGGCGAGCAACCTCATCGCCGGCCCGGTTACTGGCTACTCCTTCCTGTTCACGGCGTACGTCAATCTGGCAAAACCATCGGCCTTTGCGCGCCGGGAAAACTATGGCCGCTCATGCTGACCTTCTTTGATTCTCAATTGCGTTTCGCAGCAACCTTGGTGGCAACCCCATGGGGGACGCTGGCGTGGAGGACAGCATGCTTTCCAACAACATTTACCTCATGGACCTGAAACTCAACGACGCCGGGCTCACCGAGTTTCCTGAGGCTCTCACCGAGATGGCCAGTCTGATGTACCTGTACGTTTGATCATCCTCGTCGACTGCGCAAGTCCGCGTTGCTGACGCTTTGGTTGCTCCCGTGCTTTGGGTCCACAGCGATCTCTCTGGCAACAACATGACCACCTTTCCGGATCCCTCCATTTTCACGATGTTCCCGAGCATCCGAACCTTTGACCTTTCCAGCAACCTCTTCACTGTGCCGGCTGGCCTCTTCCAGGGCGAGTACTTCAACTGGTACGACATTGATATCTCCGGCAACGAGGACGCCTGCGACAGCGTCTACGTGAACGAGCTCATTGCAGACCTTGCCCGTGTCGTTGGTCACGAGACCTGCCCCACGGCCAGCCCGACTGAGGCGCCTGTTGTTGTACCCACCGAGGCGCCCACTGAGGCGCCTACCGAGACGCCCACCGGGGCGCCGACCGAGACGAACCTCAACGCAGCCGGCGGTCTCATCGCCCCTCTCTTCCTCGCACTCTCCGCCGTCATGATGGCCGCCTTTTGAGCGTGCAGGATTGCCAGGACCAAGTAGTCAGATCCTTCAAGATAAGGTTTTCAGAAATTCCTTCGTCCGCAAAACGTGTCCATCGCAAGCATGAACATGCGCGCGCATGCGCGAGCGAACTCAACGCCGAGATCAACCCTTGGCGACCACGCTCGCTTTCCCGAGCGTAAGGTCAACTCAGCCCCGCCGCAGGGTGTGATAACGACGGATTGCTACGATAGCTTGGTAGACCGGACGCTGCGATGTGGCTAGCGATTGCCGGGCCTGCTGGATCTCTCCTGCGCGACGACGCCTGCAGTCACCTTGTCTCACTCCAGCGCAAGAAGCCGCACGGCATGTAAGTCCACGTGGCGCGCGCGGACGTTCAAGCCTCGAGATGCCGTCCTGCAACGACACCCAAGCCATCCAACCTGGCCGGCAGCTCGCTCGCTCGTAGCTCGCAGCTCCGACACTGCAGCCGCTTGAGCGGCGCCGCCGGCAGTCCGCGACGCCGCCAAGGTACTGTGTGACGACTCGGCACCTTCCTTCACTGCAACTTCAAGTTGGCGCCACCGTGACTGCCAGTGCACGTTAGTTCGTTAGGCGCGGAACGAACGGGCCTATCGCGGTGGTTAGGTCCGAGTTGCGCCCCTTTGCCGCGCCGCAAGCCGCTTGCCGCAACCAAACCACCTAACCCCGCGCGCGACGGCAACGCTGCGGCGCTCGAGGTCGGGCGGGCGCCGCCTGGCTGGCTGGCCGGCGCTTGCGCTCTCTCGCTCAGGTGGAGCCTGCGCTCGCGCTCGCGCTCGCGCTCGTTGACGACGCCATGGCGGGCAAGGGCGGCCTCTTCGCGTTCGGGTTCAAGAAGACCAAGGCGCCGGCGGGCGGCGCGGCGTCGGCGGCGCCCTCGGCGTCGGCGTCAACGCCAGGCAAAGCCAAGGCCACGGCCAAGGCCACGGCCACGGCCACGACTGCGAAAAAGGCCACGTCCAAGACCGCGCCGACGAGCAGCAAGGAAAAGGCTGTCGCGGTGGCGGAGGAGGAGGAGCAGGATGAGGACGCGCTGATGCTGGCGGCGGCCGAGGAGGTGGAGCGCAAGCTGGCGGCGGGCCAGCGGGTGAATGGGCACCTGACCAAGAAGATGCGGCTGGAACCGCCGCCGAGCAGCAGCGGAGAAAGCGGAGGCAAGGGCGACGCGGCCAAGAAACAGAAGCAGCAACAGCGAACGCCCAAGGCCAAGAAACATCGCAAGGTGCTCGTGGACAGCGAAGACGAGAGCGAGGGCGAGGTAGAGCACGGTGGTGCGGACGACGACGACGACGACGACAGCGACGAGGACTTCGTGATGGATGATGCCGAGGACAAAGAGGACGAGGCGGCGGAGGCCGCCAAGGATAAGGCAGCGCTGGCTGCTTGCGTGGAGAGCGACGACGATGACGGCGTGGCGAACCCAGACGAGGACGACGAGGAGCAGGAGTACGGGAGCGGCGCCAAGGCGAGCGCCAAGACGCCGACGAAGCGCAAGGCGAACGCGCTGACAACGCCAGTCAAGTCGGCGCGGAGTGCCAAGACGCCGTCGTGGCGCACGCCCTCGTCGCCGGTGGCGTCAGTGGCGTCCGGACGCACGCCGTCCAAAGCGCCGCCGTCGCCCAAGGCCGAGGTGATGGATGTAGGGGAGCACGCGCACCACTTTTACCCGTGGCTGTGCGAGGACGGCATGCGCGACAGCAAGCTGCGGCGGCCTGACGACGTGGCGTTCGATGCGACCTCGCTGAATGTGCCGACAGCGTACCTGGAGGGGCGCCCGAGCGGGTACGCGTCGCACCAGACGGCGCGCAAGATCACGCCGGCGATGCGCATCTGGTGGGAGTTCAAGTCACAGCTCATGGACTGCGTGCTCTTCTACAAGGTGGGCAAGTTCTACGAGCTGTACCACATGGATGCGGACATGGGCGTGCGGTACCTGGACATTCTGTACATGAAGGGCGACACGGCGCACTGCGGCTTCCCGGAGGCGGCATACGGCAAGTACAGCGAGAAGCTCGTCGCCCTTGGCATGCGCGTGGCGCGCGTGGAGCAGGTTGAAACGCCCGAGATGATGCAGGCGCGCACTGGCAAGAAGACGGGCTGCGTGAAGCGCGAGATCTGCTCCGTGCTCAGCCCCGGCACGCGCACGCTCACGGTGCGCGACGGCGCAGGAGCACAGGGCACGCCGTATCCGACGCGCGTGCAGCTGCTCAGCCTCTTCGAGGTGCCGCGCGGCGCGGCGGACGCAAAGGCCGGCGAGGTCACCTTTGGGCTGTGCCTGCTGGACCCGACCACGGGCCGCTTCTCGCTGGGCCAGTTTGAGGACTCGGCGAACCGCGCGCGCCTCCGCATGCTTCTCGCACGCGAAGGTGGCGTCGCGGAGGTTGCCTACTACGCTGCTGGCATGTCCGAGGCGAGCCTGGCGGTGCTGCGCCACATGCTGCCGGACGCGCCGGGCAACTTCGGATCGACGCTGCACACGGCCATCGCCGCATACCCTGCTCCGGACGCCGCATCCGAGGCGCGCGCCTGCGCGGGGGTTCTGACGCGCAAGCGCGAGGCGTACTTTGGCGGTGAGAACAAGAAGAAGAGCCAGAAGCAGCCGCAGGATGGTGGCCAGCTGCCAGGCGCGCTGCGCGACGTCTTCGAGGTGCGTGGAGGCGGCGACAAGGGCCTGGCGGCCGTGCCGAAGCACACGCCCGCGGTCGCGGCGCTTTCCGTGTGCATGCGCGTGCTGAATCGCGCGTGCATCGACTATGACCTGGTCTCGATGCGGCTCTTCTCGCACTACACGCTGCCGGGGAGCGCCGGAGAGCTGGCGGAAGGCTTCTCGGAGGCGGCGGGGGCGGTGGCACGTGCGGATCGCGCGGAAGACGCTGACGACGACATGCGGCCCATGGTGCTGGATGGTCAGGCGCTGGCGAACTTGGAGGTGTTCGCGAGCTCCGCGTCGAAGCGGCGCGAGGAGGGCACGCTGATCGCGTTTCTGGACAAGTGCAAGACGCGCTTTGGCAAGCGGCAGCTGCGGGATTGGGTGCGCGAGCCGCTGCAGTCGCGGGCGGCGATTTTGCGTCGTCAGGCGATGGTGACGGCGCTGGTAAACATGTTCCAGGAGGACTCAGAGACCCTGACCTCGCTGCGCACGAGCTTGGGCAGCCTGCCCGACCTGGAGCGCCTGCTCCTGCGCATCCATACGATCGGCCTGCGCAAGCCCAAGGAGCACCCGGACCACCGCGCGGTGCTCTACGACGCCGCCAAGTACAACCAGAAGAAGATCGAGAGCCTGCTCAAGACACTCAAGGGCATGGAAACGGCGCAGTCCGCGCTGGAGAGCCTGGGCACTGCCATCGACAAGCATGCCGAGGGCAACCCGGAGGTGTACGACTGCCTGCGGCGGTTCGCGTTGGTGCGCACCGCGGACGAAACCGAGGGCGAGGGCGAGGGCGAGGGCGATCGCGTGTGTGCCCAGGCACCGCTGGACATGGCGGACACGCTGGAGGCCTTTGCACGGTCCTTTGATGCGGCCAAGGCGCAGCGCAACGGCGCCATCTTGCCGCGCGCTGGCATCGTGCCCGAGTACGACGAGGCGGTGACAGCCAAGGAGCGTATCGAGGCGGACTTGCAGGAGGCGCTGCGCGAGGCGCGCGAGGAGCTGGGCGTGCCGAACAACAGCAAGATCAAGTTTTGGCACCCTGCCATGGGCAAGAACAAGGAGCGCTATCAGATCGAAGTACCGGACGGGGTGCTCGGCGGCCGCGACGCGCCGCGCGCATGGCGCATGAAGACCAAGAAGAAGGGCTGCCGGCGGTTCCACACGCCGCGTGTGCTCAAGCTGCTGGACGAGTTTACGCGGGCCGAAATGACGCTTGAGACGGAGGAAGCAAATGCGACGCGGGGTGTCTTCGAGCACTTCGACAACAAGCGTCGCCTGTGGGCGCGCGCCGTGCGCGCGCTCGCGGACCTGGACTGCCTGGTCTCTCTCGCACTCGTCTCGGGCAACGCCACGGACGACGCGCCCATGTGTCTCCCGGAGATTGTTGCGCCGGGCCCCGACGGCCGCGCCGTGCTCGAGCTCGACACCTCGCGCCATCCGTGCGTGGCCGAGGTTCTCGAGCGCTCCGGCGCCTCCTTCGTGCCCAACGATGTCGCGGTCGGCGGCGAGAAGACCTGCCTCCTGCTCACTGGCCCGAACATGGGCGGCAAGTCCACGCTCCTGCGCCAGACGTGCGTCGCCGTCCTCATGGCGCAGATCGGTTGCTACGTGCCAGCCAGCCGCTGCCGCCTGTCGCCAGCCGACCGCATCTTCACGCGCCTCGGAGCCAGCGACCGCATCATGTCGGGCCAGTCCACCTTCTTTGTGGAGCTCGACGAGACGGCCACCATCCTGCACCATGCCACGCCCGCCTCGCTCGTCATTCTCGACGAGCTCGGCCGCGGCACCTCCACCTTTGACGGCACCGCCATCGCCCACGCTGTCGTCGAGCGCCTCTGCGCACCCGATCTCCGCTGCCGCACCATGTTTGCCACGCACTACCACTCGCTCGTGCAGGAGGCCAAGGACCTCCCCTGGGTCGCCACCGCGCACATGTCCTTCTTCGCCGATTCCGAGACCGACGTCACCTTTCTTTACAAGCTCGTCGACGGCATCGCCGATTCCCACGGGATGAACGTTGCGCGCCTCGCCAAGCTCCCTGATGAGATTGTTCGTGACGCTCACCGCCAGTCCGAGGCCTTTCAGCGCAACTTCCACGCGCAGCAGCTCCTCGCCGATATTCGGGACGCTCTCGACAAGCCCGATGCTGCGGCTCTCCTCCCGTCCATTTGGGATCGCGCTCAGCGCCTCCTCGCTTCGCCCACCCCGTAATGATGTTTGAGTGACTATGCCAATGCCAATGCCAAGCCAATGAGTCTGCTGCGTGCGTGCGTGCGTGCGTGTGTGCGTGCCAAGGACTGGTCTCTCACTGACAGTGATCATGATGAGTCACACACTCGACGAGTCAGCGTGGCGACTCCGAGGAGTCTGATAGAGTATGACGCATGCGGCTGCAGTCGGCAGCTTCTTGCTGCACCAAAGAACCTCAAACTTCTCTGACTGTGAGAGAGAAAAGCGTCTCGATCCTGACTCTCACCAGCAAACGCGAGAGGCGAGAAGAAGAGCTCGCACGCCGGGACGCTGCGCGCGATGTTCTCCTGGACCGGCTGAGCCACGCGCGCCGGCCCCGTTGATGGGCGGGCTCCGCGTCGTCAGGCCAGCTGCCAGCGGCCCAGCCTGCTGCCGACGGTTGCGGTGTGGTGCCCCTCAGATGCAGCCGAGCGGGGCTGCGCAGCCTGTGCAGCTTGCCTGCGCACTGCGACATGCTGCGACTGTGCGAGCCTGTGCGACATGCTGCGCTTGCTCTCAGAGTCAATGTCATGTCACCCGCCGAACGACAGACGTCGCCATTGGGTGAGCCTCGCCAAGTCCCCACATTAGGCCCGTTCGCGGGGCGCATGGGCCGCTTCAAGTTGTGCGGTCGCGACGCATTGATGCACTCCTTGACGCCCATCTCACTCACTGACTCACTGAGCTCAGCCAGCCAGCATGACGCGCATGACCGTCATGACGAGGCAGAATCACGCCTCAGCGAGGCTCGCTCCGAGTCGCAAGTCTGCGGCGGCTGCTGAGTCTGCTCGCGGTGCGGCGCCGGCTCGAGAGGAGGGCGGATCTGGCGACCTTCGTGGAAGCGCCGTAGGCCTTTGCCCATGGTTGAGGCTCGCCATGCGCGCGGTCCGAGTCGCCAGAGTCGGCGATGAGACGGTGTGAGCGTCAGGCATGGTGATGCAGTGAGTCACTCTGTCGTGCCGGGTGAGGCTCGCCTTGCCGGCGGGGCCGGGGGACGCGGCGGCGCGCGGCGGGCGCGGCGGCCAGATGGCGGGAGGCAGAATCGAAACGCGGCGGAGCAGACCAAAAAGCAAAAGCCACAGCAGCACGAGTTCCCTCTCGCCTCTCTTCTTTCGGAGCCAAGCAACAAGAACAAGAACAAGATGAGTGACTGCAGCTGCCACAAGGTGACGGTGCTGGCCGCCAAGGAGAAGGGCGGCAAGCTGGAGAAGATGGAGATGGAGCGCCGCGACCCGGTGGAGGGCGACGTGGAGGTGGCCATCAAGTACGCCGGCATCTGCGGCTCGGACGTGCACTCGGTGAACGGCGAGTGGGGCGACAACTCGGAGTTCTTCCCGCTGTGCCCGGGCCACGAGATCGTGGGCGTGGTGACGCGCGTCGGCGAGGGCGTGACCAAGTTCAAGGAGGGCGACAAGGTCGGCGTGGGCAACTTCGTCGACTCGTGCCGCGAGTGCGACAAGTGCAAGGAGGGCAACGAGCACCTGTGCCGCGAGGGCATGGTGATGACCTACGGCGCCAAGTGGAAGTTCAAGCATTCCCCGGAGATGGGCAAGAACACCCAGGGCGGCTACTCGACCGGCATCACCGTGCACGAGCGTTACGTCGTGCGCATCCCGGACAACCTCGACTTCTCCGCCGCCGCGCCGCTGCTGTGCGCCGGCATCACCACCTACTCGCCGCTGACCCGCTTCGGCCTCAAGAAGGGCCAGAAGCTCGGCGTTGCCGGCCTCGGCGGCCTCGGCCACATGGCCGTCAAGTTCGGTGTCGCTTTTGGCGCCGAGGTCTACGTCATCTCGCGCGGCACCAAGAAGCAGGACGACGCCAAGAAGCTCGGCGCTCACGGCTACATTGACTCCACCGACGAGGAGGCCATGAAGAAGCACGCCATGGGCCTCGACGTCATCATCGACACCATCTCCGCCAAGCACCCCATCAACGACTACCTCAACCTCCTCGACGCCGATGGCAAGCTCATCCTCGTCGGCCTCTCCCCGGAGGAGCTCCCCATGACCCCGATGATCCTCGCCTTCAAGCGCCGCACCATCGGCGGCAGCCTCATCGGCGGCATGAAGGAGCTTCAGGAGATGCTCGACTTCTGCGGCGAGCACAACGTCGTGCCGGAGGTCGAGGTCGTCAAGACCGACTACGTCAACGAGGCCTACAAGCGCCTCGAGGACGCTGACGTCCGCTACCGCTTCGTCATGGACATGAGCACCATCGACGCCTAAACTTTAGGTAGGCAAGCAAAGCCCAGGGCCTTTTCAAAACCCAAAAGGGCAGAGTACATAACACGATAACTTTCAATACCATGGTAGGATGGTACTAAAATCACTCGCCGCTCCACATGATTGCCTTTCCTTTCCTATTCTACACGCCATCGCACGTCCAAGGTCGCCTCCTCCCCCGTGCCCCATGCGTACCCAAGCACACCCACCGCCCCGGCTTGGCCGAACGGAGGCGGCGCTCCGCTGTCGCACTCCAGCTGCTCGTCAAAACGTTCCACCACCGTGCGCGCAAACACGATGCGCAGCAGATCCAGTGCCTCGTACTTGACGAGGCTGGCGAGCTCCACCTTGGCTAGCACCGGAGTCGCTGGCGAACCCACCTCGAGCCGGCGCAGCGGCGACTGCGTCCCGCCGGCGGCGAGCCGCTGCAGGGCGTCTTTCCAGTCGAGAAGACCGACGTGAGCGATGCGCACCTCCTGCCATGGCCCGCGGGCGAGCGCGGACAGAAAGACGTCCCGGGTCCCGACCGTACAGATGCGCGGATTCCCGCTCAGGCAGAGCGTCTGCGTGCTGGGGGGCGTCGCCAAGGCGACCTGGCCCGACTCCACGTCGAGGTCGCAGTACGAGAGATCCAAGGCGCGGAGCCTAGGCCGCTGCTCCACGAGGACGCGCACGTCGCCAGCATCGTGCAGCAGACCGGCACAGTGCGCCAGGTCTAGCTCTTGGAGGTTGCTCGCGCGGGCTGGCGCGAAGCCCGCTGCGATCCGAGCCAGCGACCAGGCAGCGACGGATACATGCTCCGGCGGCACGCGCGTATGCGTCATGCGCAACGTCCGCATGGACGCGGCCGAGAGGGCGCCTGCGAGAAGCAAGCTAAAGTGCTCCTGCCGCGCCAGACGGCACCCGCTCATGGACAGCGACGTGAGGGCCGGCGCCGCGGCCACCGCCTCGGCCACATCGCGCACGGCCGCGCTGAGCTGATGGTGATCGCGCACTCCTTGGTCGACATCCTGGCCCTGGGCGCAGCCCCAGCCCGCCGCGCAATCGTCTAGCTCCAGCGTTCGCAGCTCGCGCAGCCGCGCGATCGCGCGCCCTAGCGCCCGCGCGCCGATCCCGTCCCGCGCGAGCACCGCATTGTGCGAAGCCCGCAGCGTGTGGAGTCCGGCCGGTAGTGCGTCGAAGCAGCGCACCAACGAGGTGCCCTCCAGGCCGGTCCCTGAGACGTCCAGCTCACGCAGCCGGGCCAGGCTCGCCAGACCGCTCGCAAGCCGCTCAGAGAAGCCGCCCAGCGAGTTGAAGCGCAGATCCAACGAGCGCCCGGCCGCGCCTGGCGCCGCGAGCAACCCGGGGAGCACCAGCGACACGTCGGACGACTGCAGGGCGAGCGCCGGGAGAGCCGCGGCCGAAGTGCAAGGCGCAGCAGCCAGGGCAGCCTCCACCGCCGGCGGAAGCCGCACGAGGACGCCAAGCTCCTCCTTGAGCTGCTGCGCCCACTCCGCGCGCATCGCCATGAGGTCTTGGCACGTCGCCAGCAGCGAAAGCTTTGCCGGACCCTTGTCGGCCTCGGCATCCTCGGCAGACACGTCCAAACGCGCACGCAGGCGCACCTCCTCGACAAGCGCTGGCGGTTGACCTGGCACAGGTTCTTGCGCCTTGGCGAGGTCCTGGATGGATTCCGCGCCCGTGCGCGCCACCGTCGCCCCCGCGACGGTCTGCTCGAGGTCCGCCACCTTGCATTTCCGCTTTAGAATCTTGGAAAGCACAGCGCCGGCCGCGAGCGCCACGCGCCGCAGCTGGGCCGCGCCCAAAATCCGTAGCCGTTTACGCCGAGGACCCAGCGCCATCTCAACATCTCGCCGCGCCGCGGCCTTGTCCGGGTGTTTGCTCGGGTCGTACACGGCGAAGGAAAGGGGGAAGACGCCGAGGTCCAAGGTCACGATACAAAACACCGTTGCGCCCCGGCGCCGCAAGGCCACAGCAGCAGGCGCAGGCGCTGGCGCAGGCGCAGGCGCTGGCGCAGCCACAGGCGCAGCCGCGCGGGCACTGCCTGCCGGCGATGCCGAGGCCGATGCCGAGGCTTGCGACGCCGGGCCCAACGACAAGTCGGCCTCGGAGCGCGAGGCCACGTCGTCGTGTTCCTCTGATGGCGTCGGCGATCGCGAGGACCATCCCGCCGCAGTAGCAGCCGCTGCTGCCGCCGCCGCCACCGCCTCTTTGGCGCCCGGGGCCAGCTTGCACAGGAGGGCAACCGTCTTGGTGAGCGACGCCAAATCGCCGAGCCGTGCTCGCACCGCCTCGTCCACCTCGCCCAGCGTCGCCGAGATGCGGTCCAGCTCCGCGAGCAAGTGCGCCGTAGATGGCGTCTCACCGGCGCGCCTGCGCTTGAGCTGCGACGAGGACAGCGAGCGGAACATCATATCGCCCACCTCTGCGCCGTCAGGCTCGTGCGCGAAGGGCCCATGCAGCCTGCCATACTGCTCCATGCACAGCGCGCACGTCTTGCCTCGGTCCGCGCCATGGCTACAGCTCCCACCCAGCCGCAGCTTCTTGGCCTCCAGGTCGCACGCCTCAATCTCCGCGCGCGTCGCGCGCACCGCCGCGTCCAGCGCCACCGCGTCCTCTGCGCGCCGCGGCCTCCGTCGCAGGCCTTCCTCGCCGAGCGCCGCCGCCGCCTCGCACCGCCCCGCCAGCGCCTCCACGCGCCGCAGCAGCCTGCTCAGCGCGCTGCCGCGCTCCGCGCCCAGCCGCTCCCCGCGCACCAGCTCCGCCAGCGCGCGCGCGGCCGCCCCGTGCTCGCCCATGCCCTCCGAGTCCGTCGCCGCCTAACCGCGACTGCCGACCGTGACCTCGGCTCGCGCCAGCCGCATCAGCGAGTCTCGCAGCTCCATCGTCCTCCACAACTCGCACGCAGCCTGCCGCCGCCTTCCAGCGCGCCGCGGAGCAGAGAGAGAGCGCGTCCTCTCGCGCGCCGTCGCCTCGCGCGGCCCTCCCCCCGGGGCCGCCTCGCGCGCGCCCTCCGGGTCCCTCCGCGGCGGCGCACGAGGCGAGGCGAGGCGAGGCGAGGCGAGGCGAGGCAGTCGACTCGGAGCGTCCCGGCCGCCGCCCCCGCGAGGTGGAACTTGCGCGCTCCGCTGCTGCCGCTGCGCGCTGCTCGCCGCTCGCGCGCGCCGCCGCCGCGCGCGGCGGCGCGGCGCTCGCGCTGCGCGCCGCGATCGATTCGGGTTTGCTGCTTTCGAATTTTTGAACTGTGGCGCCGAGGAATTCGAATTCGAATTTGAATTCGAATTCGAATTCGAATTCGAACTCGGAGACGCCACCAAATTGAAATCCAAGTCGAAGTCGACGTCGACGTCGAGGGCCAAGGCCGAGCCGAGCTCGAGCTGGAGCTCGAGCTCGCGCTGGAGCGCAAAGCCGGATCCGGGCTGCGGGTGGAGGGCGCGCGCGGCGCGGCGGAGCGGCAGAGCGGCGACGCGGGCGGCGGCGCGGCGCAGCATGGCGGGCCCGCTCGCCAGCGCGTGGGACCTCGCGCGCGTGGCGGCGCTGGGCGGCGGCGGCACGCGCGCGGTGCTCGTGCTGGTGGCGGACGCCGCGGACGAGGCCGCGGCCGCCGCGGCGCTGCGTGAGGCGCTCCAGGCGCGCGGCGGCGCCGCGGCGACCTGGGACGTGCGAGAGGGCGCGGCGCAGCTGCACGAGCTGCAGCTGCCGCCGGAGAAGCTGCCGGAGCAGGAGCAGGTGGTGGTGGTCGTAGCAGAGGAGGACGCGGAGAGCTGCTCCAGTGCGGCGCGATGGAGCCTGGAGTGGAAGAAGATGGCCGTCTTCGCGGCGGGGGAGCAGCTGCCGCCTGCGGAGATGGCCGCGGAGCTGGCGGATATGGAGGTGGCGCCACCCGACTCGTGGCGCGAGATCTCGGCCGAGGACGCACAGGGCATGCGCGAGGCGTGGAGCGAGGACGCGCTCGCGGAGATGCAGGCCAGCCTGGTGGACGGCGTCATGGCGCGGTCCGGCGGCCGCCCCTGGACCGTCCCGTCTCCGTACGTTCTGGCGAACCTGGCGCGCCACATGGAGTGGGCAGGCCGTCTCGAGCAGGTCTATTTCCTCGGGGTGAATGTGAACTGGGTGCTGGCCAAGGCGCTCAGCGAGGACGAGACTGTCTTCCGCAGCCTGGTCGACGTGGACCTCGTGCTGGCGGCGCAGGGCCTCAGCAACGAGGGCGGGGAGGAGACCAGCAACGCCGCGCGCTGCCTGGCGGCCATCTCGCGTGCCGTGCGCGCCGCGCGCGCGGTGGCGCTCAAGGCACCGGCCGCAGGGCGCAAGCAAATCGCCAGCGAGATGCTCTGGAATAAGCTCTCCGGCATCCACGCCGGCGACCGCTACTTTCGCATGTTTGTGCACAACCTGGCGTCCTTGCGGAGACTGCTCGCCACGAGCCAGGGCGGCGCGTGCGCGCGCTGGCCCGTGCTGGCCAGTGCGCTCAACCCGCTCATGCACCGGTATCGCGGGCTGGAGCTCGGGTTCTTACAGGCCGTGGCGGCAGTCGGCCACCCAGAGCACTTCGCCTGCGCCGGCTCCAAGGGCCTCATCGCGCTCGTGCACACCGGCTCGGGTCACATTGTCACCAGCACGGCGGCGCACAAGGGCTGGGCGGTGCATGGGCTCGACTTTGACGTCTCCACTGGTCTTCTCGTGTCCGCCGCCATGGACTCCACCTGCCGGCTCTGGCGCCCTTCCGCGGACGCGCAGACCCTCGAGGAGGTGGCCACCTTCGCGGAGCACAAGGACTCCGTCCGCGCACTGCGCTGTTGCGGTGCCGCGGCCGCCTCCGCGTCCGACGACGGCACCGTGCTTGTCTGGACGCTCCCGGACCGTCAGGTGCTGCATCGCTTTGAGCGCGCCCATGACGGCTGGTGCCTGGGCGTGGACCTGCGCCGTGCTGCAGACGGCAGCGGCTCGATGCAGCTCGCTTCGTGCGCCGATGACGGCCTCGCCCTCGTTTGGCCCGACCTGCCGGCCAGCGCCAGCACCAGCGCTGGCGCTGGCGCTGGCGCTGGCGCTGGCGCCAGTGCGGATACGGACCCGCGTCGCGTAGTGCTGCGTGGCCACACCAACCACGTCACGGCCGTGCGCTTCCTCTCAGGCGGCGACGACGCTTCGCTCCGTGTTGCGACCGGTTCAGCGGACCAGACCGTGCGCCTCTGGTCCATCCCGAGCGCCGGCGCGGAGGCCGAGATGCTGGCCACCTTGGCGCGCCACCAGGGCGAGATCCGTGCGCTGCGCTCCTGGCCGGGCCTCTGCGTCTCCGCCGCGGCCGACCGCACGCTGTGCGTCTGGCGCACCGATGTGGATCACAGCGGCCGTGGTGGTGGTGGCGGCGGCGGCGGTGGCGGCGGCGGCGCGCGCCTCGAGATGATGCTCGCCGGCCACGCGGACGCGGTCAACGCCATTCTCCCCATCGACGCCACCCACCTCAGCGCCGCTGAGGCCGCGGCGCGTGGCGGCATCTCCTTTCTCAGTGTCAGCGACGACAGGTCTGTCTTTTGGTGGGACGTGGAGGGCCTCGATACCCCGGTCGCGAGCGGCAAGGAGGTCGAGGCCGACGGCGACGCGGACGACAGCGTGGCCGACAAGAACGCCGTGGCCGCTGAGGACGACAGCGGCCAGACGCCGACACCGTCGCAGTCAAGCAGCGGGAACGAGACGGCGGCTCCTGCCGCTGACCTTGAGCCCGAACTGCAGTTCCGCCGCTCGACCATCTCGTATGTTCTAGTCACGCCTGAGCACCACATCTATTGCTGCGTGACGGGCTACGCCTTTGCGTTCGAGACGGCCACCGGGATCTTGGCCCATCACTGGAAAGCGCATGCAGGGCCCATCAACGCCGCCTGTGCCAACGACGAGGTCCTCGTCACCGCCAGTGGCGATCAGACCGTGCGCGTGTGGAGCCGGCAGACGTGGCGCCAGATCTTCTCCCTCGACGCCCACCTCTCCAGCGTTGAGGTGGTCCGCATCGTCGGTCCGCGGCTGTTCTCTGCAGGCCGCGACAAGCACGTCCACGTCTGGGACCTGGCCTCCGGCAAGCTCCTCCTCCGCCTGCGCGGCCACAAGGACACGGTCACCGCCGTTTCGGACGTCGGTCGCATCGAGTCGGTCGGCATTCCGGAAGTCGTGCTCACCTCCTCGCGCGATCAAAGCATCCGTACGTTTCTTGCCGCGCCGCTTGGGCCTCTTGCATTGGCGCACGAACGAATTTTGGAACAACTAACTCAGCACCCACCGGGGCGCTCCGCACCGCTTTTGCCCGAAACGCGCAGGCGCCTGGGCCTTGGAAGACGGCACCGAGGTTCGCATGCTCACAGGCCATGACAGCCCCGTGCTCGGCGTTGAGTACCTTGGCGCACGTTGTAACCAGGAGAAGGAGCTGGCCGTCTCCTTTGGCGCAGACCGCACCGTGCGGTTGTGGGATCTCGTCTGGGGCCAGCCCCTCCGGGTCCTGGGTGAGATGCCCAGCGCCATTGTGGCCATGCGCCTCACCGCGAGCCGTGACAAGGTGTATGCCTGGGGCCAAGCCGGGCGCGTCTGCTCGTGGGAAGTTGACTCGGGCGATCTGCTCTTCTCCTACCAGCACCCGCCTCCGGCGCTCGTTGACCACCGAGACGACATCTTTGCATGCGGCGACCTTCTGGAGCGCGCTGGCGAGGGCCATGGCGACGTGGTCGCTTGCTCGCTGGTCCAGGACAAGGCCGTTCTCGTGCTCCAAGTCCGCGACCGTGAGGATCCTGTCGTTCTCCTCGACTCGCTCGTCTCCTTCGGCGCCATGGACCACTCCACCTTTACAGGCCCTATTGCGCGCCTGCGCTTCGCTGCGGACGCCGCCAGCGATGCCAAGGCAGCGTGCACTCTTATTCTCGCCTTTGAGAAGTCCGGTGTCGCCATGCTCGACATCCTCCAGGCGGAGCAATCCTGAACAACAGGTAGTTTTTTTCTAATGAGAGTATCATTGCAGACGGAGACGATGCATGATGACAACTCTTGCGGGCCGACTTTGCACACGCAGAAGCCGCTGCGCCCTGACAGTGAGGCCTTTCTAGCTAGGTAAGTGGCAGCTCGGTCCCTTCTTGGTGTCAGTTCGGTCCTTTCTTTGGTGTCAGCTCGGTGCCTTCTTGGTGTTGTCAGCTCGGTCGCTCGGTCGTAACGGGTTGAGCTCACGGTCACGACGTGGACTCACTTAACGTGGACTAACCAAAAGAGGGTGGGGGAAATTCTTGCTTAGGTTTTTGCGTTGTTTCTAAAAAAGACGGCGCGCGCCCGCGCGGAGGCGGACGCGGGCAAACGTCTGTCTGTATGCAGGCAATAGGCGGCCTGTGTCTGTCGCTTGTGTGTCTTCTTCTTCTTCTTCTTCCCTCTCACGTCTAATCGTAGTGTGCGACCCTTCTCTCCCTTCTTCTCCTCCTTCTCCTAAAAATCTCGGTGGTCTAAGGTAAGTTCCATCACTCGGCGGTGTGACGAGACTTCTTCTTCTTCTTCTTGGGAACATAGGTGAGGAGACCGTCGGCAAGGGCCATGGCGAAGGTCTGCGGGTCGTTGAACTTGACGGCACTCTGGCGCGGGTTGAAGTAGAGCGAGGCGAAGAAGGCGTCGGCGACGCACACCTCGAGGACATAGCGGAAGAGGCGTGTCTCGACGCGGTCCGCGTTGCGTACGCAGCGGCCGAGCGAGAGCTCCTGCGAACGGATGGAGGCGTGCAGATCGGCAGCGCAGGCGTTGGTGGCGTACTCGGCGGTGGTGGCGTCGCGTGGGATCTTGCCCGGTCGCTCAAAGAGGGCGGTTTGTGCCTCCATGGGCACGCCGGCCGCCGAAGTGCCGCAGGTGGCGAGCGTGACAGTGGTCTTGGCGCCGCGCCAGCCGGCAGCCACAATGGGCGTGCCGCCGACCTCGGACGTGAGAAAGACGGACTCGCCAGGAGTCTTAAAGGTGTGCTCCCGCGCGATGTGGTTCAGCGGCGTGAGAACCGGGTGCGCCTTGATGGCGCCCATGAAGTGGAGGCCGAGGTGCGCACGCAAAGCCACGGCGGACTCGACCGAGGCGAGCTGCGAAGGCACAAAGACGGTGCGGCCAGTCTTCTTGTAGGGCTCGACCAGCCGCATGAGCAGCGCGCAGTGTGGCGAGGCGGTGCGCGCGTATTTCTTCTCGCGGTTGTCGCTGGGCGCGACGAGCTCGAGCCGCGTCATGATGCGAGCCTGGCTACAGCAGGTGCCAAAGATCTCCGCGCCGAGACGTGTGGACGCGGCGGAGTGGGCCAGGCCAGGGACACTGGCCTCGGCCGGGCGCGCTGCCTCCCACTTGGCCAGCACCTCGTCGCAGCAGAGGCCAGCGCCTGGCTGGAAGATCTCGGGGCGGCTGGCGTTGAACCACTCAATGAGCGGCTCGACGCGGGTCCAAGGCGCGGACGCAGACGCGGCCTCCTCCTCGAGGCCGCAAAAGGCAATCGACGAACCGATCTGGTTAAAGCGGGTCAGCTTCATGCGGTTCTCGAACTCGGGCGCCGAGAACGACGCGTGCGGATCGCGCGACCAGAGCACGGTGGCAGGCAGGTTTGGGCTGAGGCTTGCGGCCACGGACAGACCAACATACACGCGGAATTCGGACTGCGTCATCCGCTCGTAGCCGGACTTCTCCAAGCGTTCGTTCGTGTGCTGCAGCATGAGCTTGATGTGCTCGCTCTCCAGAAAGAACGCCCAGAAGTAAGCCATCGGCGGCTTGTCCGCGTCCTCGTCCTCCCACGCCTCTAGCTTCGGCTTGAGATTCAGCTCGGCGGGTGAGCGCGTCTCCGCCACGGCGCCGGCACTCAGGCTCCACTCCAGCGTCTCCGGCAGCGGCACCAGCCGCTTCGCCCCACTACCGTTGCTATTGCTGCTGCTGCTGCCGCCGGCGCCGGCGCCGGCTGCGGCGGTCGAGGCCGCCGCCTTCCGACCCTTCTTGGCGGAGGCGGCCGCCTTGGTCGGCGCAGTGGCCGCGGGCGCTGCCGGCTCCGCAGGGGCGGGCACCGCAGCCGCAGCTACAGCCGCCTTAGCGGCCGCAGCCGCCTCAGCCGCCTTCTTGGCGGCCCTGGCAGCTCTGGCAGCCTCCAGGTTCTTGGCTCGCGCGGCCTTGACGGCCGCCGCCTTCTTGGCCTTGGCCTCGGCCTCGGCGTCGTCCTCCGCAGTGTCGCTCTCGTCCGAGGACGACGACGACGAGCTCTCGTCTGAGGACGCCTCGGACGAGCTGGACTCGGGCGACGAAGGCTTGGCCTTCCTGCCCTTGCCCTTGGGCGCCGCCTTGCCCTTGGCCGCCGCCTTGCCCTTGGCCGCCGCCGCCTTCTTCTTTGGCTTGGTCTTCTCCGGGCTCATGACCTCGATCGGCGAGGAGGTCTCCGAGTCCAGCGACCCGAGCCGGGGCCGCGCCGCCCTGCCCCGCTCGCCCTGGTCCCTGGCCGGCCTCTTCTTGGCCGACGCGTCGCCGCTCAGCGCCTTGGCCGCCTTCATGTTCTGCTCCGACCCCATCGTGTACTTCTCCTCGGCTTCCTTCACCGTCAGGAGCCCTCGCGTCGCGATCTTGAGCGTCGAGTCCCAGGGCAGGTCCAGCAGCTCCACCTCGCGGGACCTGTCCACCACCCGCACCACCTTGACGCGCAGCGCGAACATCTTGTACGAGGCCCCGGCCAGCTTGCGCGCCTCGCGCCCTCCCAGCAGCTTGTCGGCCTGCGCCGCGGCCACGGACCCGGGCTTGAACTTCATCCTGCGCTCCTCCGCGTCCTGCTCCGCCTCCGCCTCGTTAACCCTTCCTGGCCTCGCCTCGCCTCGCCTCGCCTCGCCTCGCTCGCCGCTCGCTCGCTCGCCTCGCGGCGCGGCGCGGCGCGGCGCGGCGCGGGCGCGGGCGCGGGCGCGGGGCGCGGGCGCGGCGCGGCGCGCGGCGCCGGAGCGCGCGGGCGCGGGCGCGGGCGCGGGCGGGAGCGCGGCGCGAGCGCGGCGCGGCGAAGGCGGTCTGCTGCGCTGCGCCTGCAGTTATCGTCTCTTGGACTTAGCTAGCAAGGCTTGCACGGAAGAAGCAGCGGTGGTTGCTAGCTAGCGAGCTAGCTAGCCGGCAGTGCAGTGCGCGGCCGGCGGCCAATGGGTGATTGTGAAGAGGCCACTCGCTCTCAGCTGCCTCAGCAGGCAGGCTTTACTTACTGTTAACGTTAATTAGCCAAGAGTCTACCTCGTTAGCCTGTTCGTAGCGAGCGAGCGGCCAGGAGGCCTTTAGCTAATGAGTTACAGCGCTCGTCTTGTGGTGGTACCAAGTAACTACTTGGAATCGAGGTCTGCCAGTGCACGCATAGCAGGCGCAGTGCCCCCGAGTCGGATACTCGCAGCGCCTGGCATCGCGAAGCGAGCCGGAGCTAGCGGGTGGGTCTCTGTGCAGTGTGATGGCGTCTGTCTCTCCGCCCAGCTGCTTACAGTTGGCTAGTTTCGAGAAGAGTTTGCGGGGATCTTCAAGTTCTTCGAGAAGTTCGTCTTGCCTTGCGCGATTCGGAAGACGGCCTGAAATGTACAATGAAGAACCAATTGGCGTTCGTTCATGACAAGCTGCCGAGCTTGTCAGTGTGTGCAAAATGTTTTTCTCTGATTGTGTGTTGTGTTCTGACAGACGACAAGGTTGATGTGATGGATGAGGAAAGCAGTTTAGTTGCCCTCCTTGCGGGCCTCCTTGTGCTTCCGGATGAGCTCGTCGGCCTCGTGCTGGGGCATGGGCTCGTGCGACTTGAACTCCATGGTGAACTCGCCCTTGGCCTGCGTGGCGGAGCGGATCTCGGTGGAGTAGCCGAACATTTCCTTGAGCGGGACCTCGCAGTGGATGGTGGCGAGGTCTTCCTCCATCTCGGAGTCGAGGATGGTGCCGCGGCGGCGGTTGATGCCGCCGACGACGGTGCCCTGGTACTCCTCGGGGACCTGGATCTCGACGCTCATGATGGGCTCGAGGACAACAGCGCCGGCGCTCTCGAGGGCCTGGCGGAAGGCGCCGCGGGCAGCGAGGCGGAAGGCGAGCTCGTTGGAGTCGACCGAGTGAGCCTGGCCGTCGGTGAGGACGACGCGCACGCCAACCAGGGGGTGGCCGACGAGCTCGCCACCCTCCATGGACTCAATGAAGCCCTTCTCGACAGCGTTGATGTACTCGGGCGGGATGACGTTGCCGATGAGCTTGTTCTGGAAGACGAAGTCCGTGCCGAGCTCCTTCATCTCCTCCGGGGTGAGCGGCTCGATGTAGCCCTCGACGCGGCCGAACTGGCCAGAGCCGCCAGACTGCTTCTTGTGCAGGTAGTTAAACTCAGCACGCTGGGTGATGGACTCGCGGTAGTTGACCTGCGGCATGCCAACGATGGTCTCGACGTTGTACTCGCGGCGCATGCGCTCCACGTAGACCTCGAGGTGCAGCTCGCCCATGCCGGAGATGATGGTCTCCTTGCTCTCGTCGTCCACCTTGACGCGGAAGGTCGGGTCCTCGCGCTGGAAGCGCTGCAGCGCCTTGCCAAAGTTGCCCGTGGCGTCCGTGGCGACCTTGGGCTTGATGGCCAGGCTCACCACGGGCTGCGGCACGAACATGGTCATCATGCTGGGGCTGTAGCCCTTGAGCTCGCCGTCCGTAAAGGTGTCGCCAGAGCTGCACTCGACGCCGAAGAGCGCCGCGATCTCGCCCGGGCCCACGGCATCCACGTCCTCCATCTCCTCCGAGTGCATGCGCACCACGCGCGGCAGCTTGACGCGCTTGTTGTTGGCCGTGTTGCGGATGAACATGCCGCGCTTGAGCGTGCCCTGGTACACGCGCACGTAGGTGAGCTGGCCGAAGCGGCTCTCCTCCAGCTTGAAGGCCAGCGCCACCAGGGGCTCCTTGGCGTCGCACACGAGCGGCTTGCTCTTCTCCTCCTCGTTCAGGTCAAGGTACTCGTACTTCATCTCCTTGGGCGCCGGCAAATACGCCTTCACGCCGTCCAGCAGCGGCTGCACGCCGCGGTTCTTGAAGGCGCTGCCCATGAAGACCGGCACGAACTGGTTCGCGATGGTGGCACGGCGCACGGCCGCGTTCACCGTGTCCACGTCCGGCATCTCCTCCATGAGGAAGAACTCCGCCATCTCCTCGTCCACCTCGCCCAGGCGCTCCAGCAGCTCCATGCGGGTCGTCTCCACCTGCTCCTGCATTCCCTCCGGCACCGGGCCGACGCGGACCTCCTCACCGTTGTCGCCGTGGAAGGTGTACGCCTGCTGCGTCACGATGTCCACCACGCCCTGGTGCTTGTCCTCCAGGCCAATGGGCAGCTGCATGAGCGAAGCGTTCAGCCGCAGCTTCTCGCGGATCGCCTTGAGCACGCGCTGCGGGTTCGAGCCCACGCGGTCCAGCTTGTTGATAAAGGCCACGCGCGGCACCTTGTACCGCTTCATCTGCCGGTCCACCGTGATACTCTGGGACTGCACGCCGCCCACACCGCACAGCACCATGATGGCGCCGTCCAGCACGCGCAGCGCGCGCTCCACCTCCACCGTGAAGTCGACGTGGCCCGGCGTGTCGATGATGTTCACGTTGATGTCCTTCCACTGCGTGTACGTGGCCGCCGACTGAATCGTGATACCCTTCTCGCGCTCCAGGTCCATGCTGTCCATCTTCGCGCCCTTGCTCGGGTCCTTGCCCTTGACCTCATTGATGGCATTGATGCGCCCGGTGTAGAACAGAATGCGCTCCGTCAGCGTCGTCTTGCCGCTGTCAATGTGCGCCGAGATGCCGATGTTGCGCAGCATCTCCGGGTCCGTGATGCCGCCGCCGCTCGCGCTCGCCAGCGAACGCGCCGCCGCGCGCCGCCACGCATCGCTGCGCGCCACGGAGCTCGCGGGCCCGGCCCTTTTCGCGGACTCCGTCAGCGCCAGTGCCGCGCGCCGCGCCGCCCACATCGGCCCCAGCGCCATGTCGGTGTCGGCTGTGCCACCTGCCTCGAACCACCACCGCACGCCCGCGCGCAGGCACCCTCGCGCGCGCCTCCGCCCGAGCGCCCTGCCCGAGTTGCTGGCTTGCTGGCTAGCTCGAGCTAGCTCAGGCTTGCAATCGCCGAGAGCACTCTCTGATGATGACTCTCTCTCGTTGCGCGCCAGTGCTTGCAGTGCTGGCCACAGAAGGGTGTGCGCGCCGCGCACGCCGCACAGGTCCTGGTCGACCCTCGGAGCGACCCCGCGCAGTGCCGGCTGGGCCACCCGGCTCCCCTTGGTTTGCGCCGCCTCGCGCAGGCTTTGACGCTCGCAGCGCAGACAGCCTACGCCTGCAGCGCCCGGCCCGGCCCGCCAGCGCGCGGCGGCGGCCGAGGCCGGCCAGAGACGCTTCGCGCTCAGCGCGCCGGCGGACGCGGGCCGCAACCTCCTGCCTGCCTGCCTGCCTGCCTGCGTGCCTTCGTGCCTGGGCGCGCAGTCCTGTGTCCTCTCTCTCTGAGTCTCCTCTACGTTGCTCTGCTAGCTAGTAGTAGCTAGAGACAGACTTGGTACTGCGCGTCCCAGGCCCGCCGGCCATGGCGAGAGGCTTCGTGGCCGGAGGCCTTGCCTTTGGCGGCTTCGCGCTCGTGTGCGCGGCGCTGACGGCCGCCGTGCCCATGTGGCTGGTGAGCCGCGACGAGCTGGTGGACAGCTTCTGCTGGTAGGGCGAGGGCATCTTCTCCACGAGCGTCAGGTGGGGCGACGACCTGCCCAGCGTGGGCGTGCACTGCAACGCCAACGCGAGCCACGCGCGCAGTACGCACGAGGCGTACTGCGCCTCCGGCCCGGCGGTCGACGCCGGGACGCTCGACGGCGGCCGCGTACCCATGTCCGAGGCCTTTAGGGCCGACATGTGCCAGCGAACCAGCATCGCCAAGGCGCTGCAGGCCTCCGTGCTCGTGCTCGCTGTGCAAGCGCTCGCGGCCGGCGCGCTCGCGCACATGATGCGCCCCTTCCGGGCGCAGATCTTTTCCAGCCTCACAGCCACGGTCTGCAGCCTGCTGGCACTCGCGCTTCAGGTCGGCACCCTGGTCATCATGCAGACCTCGCCCCTCTTCCAGGATGAGCACATCGCCGCGCTCTCCGCAGACTTTGACCAGCCTTATCGGGGCATCAGCTGCGTCTACCACATGCCAACACTACGGACTGTCTGGCGCCAGAAATCGCTCGACGGCGTCATGCACTGCCTCTTCCCGGGTCCCAGTTTCGCATTCGCGGTCGGCGCCATTGTCGGTTTCCTCTTCTCCTCCATGCTCTTCGCCACGAAACTTCGCGAGGCCTTTCTCATCCGCCAGCTCACGCTCACCGCTCTCAAAGCTGAACGCGGCAGCGATGACGATGAAGATGGGGCCCACGACGATGTCGCGCCGCTCGCCTCGCGGCTCCGCTGGGCCACAACAGTCTCGCCCCTCTTCGCCGACAATGTGCACGTTTCCGAGGCCGACGCGCCGTCCCTGCGCCACTCCATTTTGGCGTCCGCTGCCAGCTCCGTTCACACCCCGCTCCTGCGCTCGCCGCCGCCGCACTCGGCTTCCTCCGCCTCCCGCGCCGTACCCACCTTCTTCAAGTTCGACCGCCACTACAGCCTGTACGGCGCCTTTCTGCGCCGCTGGAGCCATCGCGGTGCCTGGACACGCCGTCTCATCAACGCCCTGCCGCCCCCCTGTACATGTCGGCGATTCGTCGTGGGATTGTAAAGAAGTGAGGAGGCTGAAATCGTGGAGGCGATTTTGGACGTTTGATCAAACTGAATAATACAATTTTGACATGTTGTTCGTACGCACGTGCCACTGGCACCTTGAAACGTTTTGGACCGATTACAGCAGGTCTAATTCATGGGTGTGCACGGTGCAGTGATGGTGACAGTCAGAGGACGGTAGCACCCTGCCCATAACTCCATCGCCTTCGCCATGAGTGATGGTGGTGGTGGTGGTGGTGGTGGTGGTGGTACTGGGGCGGCGGCTCGAGTCGAGTCGCGATGGGGGGCAGGGCGGGTGCGAGTAGCGCATGGTGTAGGAGTGCCTTGCTTTCGCAGGGTGCTGGATTCGGAGCTCGCCGACGTGGAGACGTGGGATGAGGCGCGGCTCATCGATACATTAGCGCCAGACTGGATCGAGCGACTTACCGCGGCGCAGGCGGAGGCCGTCCTTGCGCGTGTGGACGAGCTCGGCGTGGACGTTGGTCGCAGGAACGAGAGACTGCTAATCCAGGCCCCGGTATGGGACAACCGCACGATCTACTCGTGGTTCGACACCGACGTAAACTTCGTTGTGCCTCCTGACGCAGCTCAAGAGCGCACCCGAACGAACACTACCGGGCTCGTGGCTGTCCCGCCTCCGGTTGGATCACTTTCAGTTGTGCGCAGCTCGCAATCGCGCAGCTCCAGGGGCAATGTTCCGTGGATTTTCCAACCAAGGCGTGTCCTGCCTTGGTCTCGCTTCGGTGACACGACACATGAGGCGTTCGACATATTCAAGTCAACGGTGCTGAGCAAGACACACGGCAACCCGGAACTCGAATTGTTCGATGTTGACGTACCCTTTGATACGGGTGAGAGAGAGACACCTGTGCAGTCGTGGGTCGCGTCGTACCTATCGATTGTGTTACGACACGGCATCAACCCTGTCGTCGAGACCCTATCGAGCGATGCTATCCACATGGGTGTGAACTTTTCAAGGGAGCGCGACGTGCCGATCGGGTTCGGTCTTGGGGAACGCTTTGTTGACGGACAAATGATTTCCCTCGATGACCGCTCCATCGTCACCTGCATCGAGTGCAAGCACACTGGCACCATGACCTGGGTTTCTGTGTTGACGGAGTACGAACGGCTTCTGCCTGCTGCGAACCTCGACACACATCTTCACGTCGACGAAGAAGGGAACCGTTTGCAACCGAGGAGAAACATGGTCGAGTGGCGCCTCATGGTCGCCGACCCGTTGGCTCAGATCCTCATGTACATGGTCATGAGCGGATGCAAATTCGGGATGCTGAGCAACAGCTACCGCACCTTCTTTGTGCGCCTGGGTTGCCGTCCGCGAACAGTCTACGTGACCGATGCCTTTTACCCCGAGTGCGACGAGCATCACCAGAACCCAGGAGGTATGACGTTGGGCCACGCAACGCTGCTCTTTTGCAGCCACGCGCTCCAGGAACACGTCCCTGGTCAACCGAGGACTCCTCTTTGGAGTTGGTTCGGCTGCCCTGGTGTGCAGGATCCAGACGGTGACTCGCGCTTCGGAGATACGGAACGCCAGGATGATCTCGATGAGGACGACGATGGTGTGGACGGAGACACGGAACAACAGGCGTACGAAGAAGACGTGCAAACGCTGTTCCAACAGCGTCTTTCGGTGGCTGCATACGATGGGGAAAACGTCGTTAACCTTCAACTGGGGCGACGGTACTGGGGCGTCGGCGATACTGTGGACGTTCTTGGCCACAAGGGGTTAGGGATGGCCAACGTGGATGTCGATGGGAAGGATTGTTTCCTCAAAACCGTGCCATTTTCTGAAAAGAGCGCAAATCGCGAGCTTCTCAACGAGGCCACCATCTACGACGCACTTCAACACCTTCAAGGCAGGGTCCTACCGACGGTCGTCATGCACGGGCATGAAGACTTCTTCGGAATGCGTGTCGTCTTGACGACGCATGAGGGCATTTCGCTTGCTAGCGGCGATCCAGAGGTTGCGCGTCGTATCGAGCGTGTGGGTGGGGCTCATGAGTTGACTGTCCGTATCCAGGACGCCCTGCGTCAGTTGCACACCGCAGGGTATGCGCATGGCGACGTTGCTCCACGCAACGTGGTTATCAACGAAGCCGGCGCGATCAAGATCATTGACCTCGGTCGCGCACACAAACTTAAGGGGTCCGCGGAGGCCGAGAAGGAGATCCTTCAAGCTGCGGACATGATCGTGGAACTCGTAAAAGCATGATCATCCCTGGCTACGCGAAAAAGGGGCTCCTTTTAGGGGACACAATTTGCCTTCCGCAAAACCTGTGCAGGAACCTCGCAAGGATGCTGTCAACGCTCAAACTTAAGTCACGAGAGCTCCTATAGGCATTCTATCTGATTGCCAAAGCTCGCATTGTTCGATGCAGTTTCTGGTTGGTAGTATGCTTTTGAAGTTGATCGCTCGAGATTCCGTGGAAATCGCCCTAACATGGAAATTAGGCCGGGTGCCCCTTTTGGGGCTCCTTTGCTAGGCAAAACTCGTAGGAGGTACTAGTGCCATATTACGCCTATCAGCTACGGTACCACTCTCGTCGCGCGGCTCTAGGGGCTGCTTCAAGACGTTTCCGCGCTCCCGGGAGGGCCCTTTGGCTCCCCGGCGACCCTGGGTTCACTTGAGGGATGACTGGATGCTTCTCTTGATGAAAACTGACGAAGCAGTGCTTGCAGAGCGCGGCTTCGCACTGTAAGCACCACCTCATCGTCTTGCGGCACTTCCGCTTGTGGGCCAGGGCGACTGTACGCTCCTCCTCGACCTTCTCGTTCGCAAAGGCCGGCGACGCCCAGAGAGTTGCTGGAAGCGTCACGCAGGAGCAGCAGACGTGATCTCCGCGCCGAGCGCAAGCGGGCACTCATGCATAGAGCGCTTCGAGTGACGAGTTTCCACTCGGGGTCATGAGGCGAACGTACGAACATTGGCGTTGCTGGAAGCACGGGATCTGCAACTCGCTGGCATCCTCCTCCTGCTGCTCCTTTCCCTCAGGGTCGTCGTCGTCGTCGTCCGCGTCGGAATCATCGCCTTCATCATCTTCATCATTGCCATCGGCGCCGGCCTCGTTGTGACCCTTGCGAACGTCCTCGTCGTCCGTCTCGACGCGATCCCCATCGGAGCAAATTGTTGCTCCAGTCCTTCATGGCCGCAGCGCGACGAGTCCCACTCTGGCCATGCGAGCGAGTGGTCCTGCTCAGCGCCGGAGGGGCGCTGTCAGCATCCCTGGATGATGACGAGTCGTAGTCCAAGTTGTCCCTGCGTGCGTCAGACTTTGACTGAGATGGAGCTGTCCTGCTCAGAGTTGGGACATCCGCACTCAGCAGCGACGCTATCGGCTTCGTTGGCGACCCCGCCGACCTCGCTGGCGAGGCTGTTCTGCTCGTCGGCAGCCCCGCTGTCGCGGCTGCCAAGGGCGGGGGTCGCCAAGGCGGAGGTCGCCATGGCGGGACTCCTGCCGGCCACCGCCACGCTTCGCGCCAAGGTGAAGCAGTGCCGCGGGCGCGGCACCGCCACGCGGCACCGCCGTACCTCTCGCCGAGCTCTGCACGAGCGCTGAGCCCAACCAAGCCGCTCTGCCGACGGCTAACCGCGGTGGTTAGCGCTCTGCGAAGCCTCGACTTTGCGGCTCGACCTGACGACCATGCCTCGCCCAACCCACCCGCAAAGCATGGGGCGAGGGACCCTGGCACTCGGGGGCTACGCCAGACCATTCTCGCTTCCCGAGGCATCGGAGAAGCTTAGCAATTGGATTTCTATCATGTGCTCCGAAAAGCATCCTAAAAAAAGGACACACCCTGCCCCAGGCCCGGTACCAGAACCAAGTACCTGGCCAAAAGAGCCCCAAAAGGGGACCTTTTTTTAGCCAGGGATAACAGTTTGAAGTTTGAAGACCTGTGTGAGGGTCTCCAGATAGGAACGTCCATTGAAGATGTGGTTCCCTCGAGCAGGTGACCGTCTTCTTATCGCACAAGTGGGGGCCGGGCAAGCGCAACCACGCGCGCGTGAAGCGGATTGCGCGATTCTATCAAGCTCGCCTCGAACAGCTGGGCATCAAGGTCATTATCGACGAGGATGACCTGCAGGGCGACATTGTCAGTTTCATGACCCACAGCATCGAAGACTGCGACGTCTTTGTGGCGTTCCTCTCGCAGGAGTACTTCGACGCCGTCAACTCTGACGACAGGACGGACAGCTGTCAGCTTGAGTTTCGCCATGCTTTCCGTCTCAAGCCCAAGCGCAGGCTTGCGGTTGTCATGGAGTCGTCCATTCCTCGCCAAAATGACTGGACCGGTGCCGTCGGCATGATCTTTCAAAGAGATCTCTACATGGACCTGTCCGGCGGCGACGAGGACGCTCAGTTTGACGAGGCCATGCACAGGCTCGCCGGCATGATCCGCACCAAGGCCGGCGTCGAATCGCTCGAGGAGGGAGCGACCCAGGCGCTGCCACCGCCCCTCTTCAAGCTTGGCTACGACTTTGCCGTCGAAGGCCGCGGCAAGGCGAGCGAGTACCAGACCGGGACCCGGCTCTGGATCCTCCGTGAGTTCGACGACTGGGCCAGAAAGTCCGGCTGGGGCTCGCGCATCATGGCCATGCTCGGCCCTGCCGGCTTTGGCAAATCCGTCACCATCGCCACCATCTGCGCCGTTCTGCTCGGTCTAGCGGCGCCCGAGATGCCCCGGCGGTCCATCACGGCCCGTGTCTCGCAGCGCCTGTCCCGCTCGCAGCCCTACATCATCGGCGCCGCCCACTTCTTCCGCTACCATGACGTGCAGGCGAAGGACGTGCTCGTTTGCCTGCTCAGCATCGCCAACCAGCTCGCCGCGGTCGTCCCGGGCCTGCGCGACCAATACACGCCGGAGCTCCGCGGCGTCGTATCCAACCTCAAGGACCCGCTCACGCTGTTCAAGCGCATCATCGCCGAGCCGTGCTCCAAGGTCGCTGCGCCCGCGACGCGCGTCATCGTGGCGCTGGATGCGCTGGACGAGGCCGACCCCGAGCAGCGCGACGCGCTCCTCCGCATCATTCGCCAGGAGTGGAGCCGCAGCACGCCCGACTGGCTCGGCCTCCTCGTCGCCTCGAGGCCCGAGGACGAGATCCGCGAGCGCCTGGCCCACTACGACCCGCTCATCCTTGAGCTCGACGACGAGCGCAACAAGGCCGACATCGCTGGCCTCCTTCGCGCCAAGCTCAAGGGCTTCATGGCCAGCGACGCGGAGCTCGAAGCTGCCCTGCCGCAGCTCGAGGAGGACGCGCAGGGCCTCTTCTTGTACGTCGCCCTGCTCCGCGGCAAGCTCATGGAGGATGGCATGAGCGACCTGACGGCCGCCCAGCTGGTTGACCTTTCCCCCTCCGGCCTCGACGCCATGTACGTGGAGCTCTTTGGGAGGCTGCTCGACGGGCCGCTGCGGGGCGACAAGGACGTCTACGCCAACCTGCTCGGCGCCATGTGCGCCGCGCGCGACGCACTCCCGCTCAGCGTGGTGGCGCAGATTTTCGAGTGCGACCTTGCCGACACCCAGGTCCTGCTCGCTGAGGCTGCGCAGCTCCTCGAAGTGGATGCCTCCACCGTGCGCTTCATTCACATGACCATGCCCGACTTCCTCACGGACAAAAGCCGGGCTGGCAAAAGGCTCCTGGTTTGCCACAGCCAAGGCCACGCCACGCTCGCCAAGGCTCTCCTCAACGACTGCACTGGCACCGCTTTCGCGTTTAGGCACGTTATCTTTCACCTCACAGAGGCAGGCGAGCCCGAGGAGGCGCGCGAGCTGCTCAACAACTTCGACTGGGTCCGTGAGCTCCTACTAGCCCCGTCGTCGCCCGCAAAGCGCCACGCCTTTTTCGGCGGCGTTCTCCACGATGCGCAGCGGGTCAGGCTCGATGTTGAGAGCGACACGCCGCGACTCCTCCGCAAGGCTTTGGACGCCGTCATCACAGACCCAGACCAGCTCGCCAGCCAGGTCCTCGCGCGCACCACAGCCCCCGATCACCCCCTGCGACGCACGCTCCAACCGCCGCAACACCCGTGGCTCTGCCCCGTCAAGCAATCTCTCGCTCCGCCGTGCGGTCCGCTCCTGCACTTGCTCAGGGGCCATGAGGACACCGTTCAAGGCGTGGCTCTGCAAGGCGATCGGATCGTGTCGGGGTCTGACGACAAGACGGTGCGCGTGTGGGACGCTTACACCGGGGAGCAGCTCCTGTTGCTCGAGGGGCACACGTCAAGAGTCCACTGCGTGGCTTCGGACGGCGACCGAATCGTGTCTGGGTCTTCAGACCAGACCGTGCGCGTGTGGGACGCTCACACCGGCGACCAGTTGCATGTACTCGAGGGGCACACGTCTTTTGTCTACAGCGTGGCTTCGGACGGCGACCGGATCGTGTCTGGGTCCTCCGACGGCACGGTGCGCGTGTGGGCCGCTCACGCCGGCGACCAGCAGCATGTGCTCGAGGGGCACACGTCAAGGGTCCACAGCGTGGCTTTGGACGGCGACCGGATCGTTTCTGGGTCTCACGACTCTACGGTGCGCGTGTGGGACGCCTACACTGGCGACCAGCTGCAGGTGCTCAAGGAGCACACGTCTGCCGTATACAGCGTGGCCATGGACGGCGACCGGATCGTGTCTGGGTCTGACGACAACACGGTGCGCTTGTGGGATGCTCACGCCGGTGATCAGCTGCGCGTACTCGAGGGGCACACGTCAAGAGTCTCCAGCGTGGCTTTGGACAGCGAGCGGATCGTGTCCGGGTCGAACGACCAGACGGTGCGCGTGTGGGACGCTCACACCGGCCAGATGCTGCACGTGTTCAAGGGGCACACGTCCAGAGTCAACTGCGTGGCTTTGGACGGCGACCGGATCGTGTCTGGGTCTGGCCTTCCGTTTGCTTTTTCTCCTCCTTCGGACAACACGGTGTGCGTGTGGGACCCTCGCACCGGCGACCAACTCCGCGAGAGTGATGGACACACGTCATACGTCAACAGCGTGGCTCTGGACGGCGACCGGGTCGTGTCTGGGTCGCACGACAAGACGGTGCGCGTGTGGGACGCTCACACCGGCCAAATGCTGCACGTGCTCGAGGGGCACACTCGGTCTGTCAACAGCGTGGCTTTGGACGGCGACCGGATCGTGTCTGGGTCTTGGGACAAGACGATGCGCGTGTGGGACGCTCACACCGGCCAAATGCTGCACGTGCTCGAGGGGCACACTCGGTCTGTCAACAGCGTGGCTTTGGACGGCGACCGGATCGTGTCTGGGTCTTACGACAAGACGGTGCGCGTGTGGGACGCTCACACCGGCCAAATGCTGCACGTGCTCGAGGGGCACACTTGGTCTGTCAACAGCGTGGCTTTGGACGGCGACCGGATCGTGTCTGGGTCTGACGACAAGACGGTGCGCGTGTGGGACGCTCACACCGGCCAAATGCTGCACGTGCTCGAGGGGCACACTCGGTCTGTCGACAGCGTGGCTCTGGACGGCGGCATCATCATCAGCAAGGACTGGAAAGGCACTGTGCTGCACTGGGACCTGCAGACCGGTGCGCAAGTGGGCGCGCAAGCCGCGCTGGCGCGTCCGAACGCCGCGCATCGCGCCCTTCCGGTTGCGGTGACGAATGGAGTCCAGATCCTGTCTGTCGATGGCCGGGTGGGCTTCACGACGGATCATTCCATACAGGCTTGCATGCGTTATAATGCCACCATCGTTGTTGGTGATCGGTCCGGCATGGTGCACATTCTCAAGATAATGACGGACGCTGCCGACGGGGTCGACCGTTAGTTTGGTTGCTGCAGCTAGTTTTTAAAAGATGATTTGAAGAGTGCGGCGGTGGAGGAGCCGCTGACCTGAGCAGCGGCCGGAGAAGGCCGGCTGGTTGGACATGAGAGGGTGGAGCGGCCGGTTGGACTTGAGAGGGGAGTCGCCGCGAGCAAACACGAGCTCGTGCTCCTGAGCTAGCACAGGTTCAAGTGCCTGCGGCCGGAGGTACGGGGCAACACTCAAGGATCGTCTACCGAAGCAGCCATGTCAGGACGAAGCGAGTTGCTGTGTTGCGTTGCAGTGGTGTTTCCTTCGGCTCTCGCATGTCTCCGCTCCTTCCGTTGTAGAAGGCACATTGTCGAAGTTAAAGGCACGCGCAAGTCGCACACTGGGATCTCCGCTTCTTCATCTTCCCATTGAGTTCGTCAGCGTCTGAGAGCGAAGAGGAACGAAGCCGCAACAGGGCGATACTTTCGGCCCACAATGCGGGCTCCCTGCCCCGGTTGTTCAAGTAGACTCGCCCGACTCAGTGCATCACATTCGATCATACCACGTGGGCAACACCTCATCTCATTCGCACTGAGAAGTAAAGTCACGTAGGGCCGGGCTAGTAGTATGATAGGGGACTGCATGCGAAGCCCCGGTGTTGAATGTTTTTTTGCCATCGCGACTTCTGATAATCCTCTTTTTAGACCCGATCTTCGAGTTGGCACCTTTGGCGCCTGCGCCTTTGGCGCCAAAGGCGCCGGCGCTGATGATGTTGGGGCCGCTTGCCAACCACGGTGGCACGCAGGGACAATCAGAGAAGGAGGCGAGGAGGAGCCGTGGCAGCCGAGCCGTGGCAGCCTGGCCGAGGCAGAGGACCTGGAAGGAGCCAGAGAACTTGGCCGCATCGCACGGGTCTTTGTCGCCGCGTAGCGCGCTCCTCGCTCACACTGGAGTCTGGCCTCCTCCCACTGCAACCGGGTGGCGGGTGAGCGGCCAGAGCAGGTGAGGACCCCTTCTGTTGCGTTGCTGCTGCTCAGCTGCTGCACTGCTGCTGGCCCGGGCTGCTGCTCCTGCGGCGGCGGCTGTTCAACCGCTGCTGTTGCTTCGTGAGGACTCGGAGAACTGTCGTGCTAACTTATCGAGAACTCGGAGCGGCAAGGAGCCGCGCGGAGCGGCAAGGAGCGGCGAGCAGCGTGATGCGTGGCCTGCCCTCAGGCTCCTCCCAAGGCGAGGGACGCGCGACGCGTTGCGACGCGTTGGGTGGTGGACGGTTCGCTGGGGCGTCCCCGTTCCTGCGTTGCCCTGGGTTGCTATCGCTTGCCAGCGCTTGCCATCGCTTGCCAACGCTTGCCATCGATTGCCATCGATTGCCATCGCTTGCCATCGCTTGCCATGCGCGGCGTCCGCCGTCTGGCACTTGGCCAGCAGCTCGAGGCCGGGCTTGATGAGCGATGCCATCACCAGTTGCGTGCGTCGGTGGCCTGGCCACCGTCCGCGCCATCCGCTCTACCAGCCAGCTCCGGCGCTCCTCGCCCACCTGTGTTTTGAGTGCTCCGCCCCGTGTCAGCCAGCTCTCATGACATCATGTCAGGCCACGCAGGCTGCATGATCGTGACGCGATGCGGCTGTTGCAACCGTTTGTTCGGAGGAAGTCCTGTGACTGACAGCGAGGAAGAGAAGGCCGCCGCGGCGCGGGCCGCCAGCACCTTCCGCGTTGAGCGCGTTGACGAGCCCGCAAGGTGCACGGTGCACCAGGTCGTTGCCTCGCCAGATCGCGCCTTTGCCCTCCGCGACGCTGCGCCCCATCTCAACGTGCCTCTCACTTCGCTGCGCCTGGCTGCGCCTGGCTGCGCCTGGCTGCGCCTGGCTGCCCAGCTAGCTGCTGCCCAGCCTGAGGCCGCCCAGCTGCTGCCTGCCGCTGCCTGCCAGGCCCAGGCTGTTCCATCTGCAAGCTGCTGCGCGCGGGCTGCAATAGATGAGATGCGCCGCCCTCCGCGCCAAGGAGGGAGCGCCGAGGAGACTCGTCCGCTACCCCTTTGCGGCTTCCGCAACGCATTTTCCTTTTTTGTTCACCTCTCGCGTGGCGCTTCAGGCTCTGAGCAGCGCGAGCGACGCGCGAGCCAACATAACTGTAGCCTCGAGTCGCCGCGGCGGACGCTGACGCGGAGGCGCGGAGCAAGGCGGCAGCGCGGCAGGGGTGGGCCGGGAGAGCTGGGCAGCGCGCCTGCGTTCGCGCCTCTTGCTTCTCAGCCAGGATGGGCGTTACTGGCCTTCGGCGGCTTCTGGCATCCAAGTCGCGCGAGGTCAAGCTCTGCGAGCTCTTGTCCGACAAGGACGTCGGCGTGGACGCCTCTGTCTGGCTCCACATGTACGTGAGTGTCATGCACGAGGACATCACGAAGAAGAACTTCACCAAGACCGTGGAGAGCTTTGTCAGTCGGCTCACGGAGCTCAAAAGAATGGGTGCGAGGCCCATCGTTGCCTTTGATGGGGCGCCAACTCCGATGAAGTGTCGTACAAACTCGGCGAGAAGCAAGAAGCGCAAGGACAAGGCCGACGCCCTAGCAAGTCAGCTTCAGGAGCACGCTGCAAAGGGTGAAGAGCCTCCTCCCGATCTTTTGGAGAAGCTCTCCAAGGTCAACGCCGGCGTCTCGCGTGAGCTCGTCTATGCTGTCATTCGGCGGCTGCGCGAGGGTGGATTCGCGTACGTGGTGGCGCCTTACGAGGCAGACCACACTCTCGTGGCGATGCTTCGCGAACAGACCATTCAATACATCATCTCGGTCGACTCGGACATGCTCGTGCACGAAGGAGGCAACCTCCTCGTCGTACCTTCTGGAGACTGGCATGCCGGCATGGGAACCCTCTTCGAGCCTGCCGGACCTACAGCGCCTCTGGACGAAGAGTCCGGGGAAGCGTGTCAACGTGACCTTGGACACATCATCGACGAGCTCGCAGATGAGAAAGACTGCGAGCCCCAGGTTGCGGCGGCTGCCGTGTGCTTGGCGTACGCACTGCTCGTCAAGACTGACTACCACGACATCAGGGGCGTTGGGCCTTTGACGGCGCTCCGCGTCCTCGACAAGCTTCTTGATGAGCAGGTGGACGTAACGGAGTGGCTCAAGCCCGAGAAGCTCGCCGGCAAGCTCATCGCGCACATGGGTTGGCCCCGGGCGCTGAAGGAGGAAGTCTGCTTGCGGATGAAGACGGCAAAGGGCGGTCTTCTCGCCGGCGTTGGGCTCTTCCTCGCCTCGGGGAAGGTCGACTCGCTGGATCAGGACGTGCTGGCCGAGACCGACGTGTCGGCGCTCGTCGGCAAGACGGGCTTTGACAAGGATCACGTTGACCTCATCGCGCTGGGGCTACTTTGCCTCCGCGAGAGGTGTGAGTGCAACGGCCTCCGCGAGACGTGTGACTGCGAGTGCAACGGCCTCCGCGGGACGTGTGAGTGCGACGGCCGTGCGTCCAAGCAACACGACGTGGGTGACGGGGTCACCAAAGTGCAACCGCAGGATGGTTTTGAGACTGTCGATCTCACCGAGGGCCAAGATGGCTGAAAGCGAGGTAGATACGGCGAAGCAAGCGCAGCTGGCTCGCTGGCTTCGCACTCGCGGTCAGTTTCCGGGCAACAGAAAGGTGGCTGAGCTCCGCGCTGATGTTCGAATGCAGCTGCGCGTTGAGGAGGAGGCACGCAAGGAGAACAAAGCGCTCACCAACTTACGCTGCCCAGAAGGCCTGAGCGCTCTCCAGATCTTGCGCAATAACGGGCGCAGAACCCACGAGCTTCCACTCATCGACAACGCCGAGGTCAGCACGATGCTCAAGGGCATTCAGGAAGAGGACTGGATCTCGAACATCGGTGAGATGCAAGAGCGCGCGCCAGTTCTCTCCGAGACGGTCTTGCAAGCGCACTTCAAGGACGTATGCACGAAGGACGGGGTGCTTGAGAAGGGCTACAAGCGCATCTGCTTCCGCACACACCTGCGCGGATTCGGCGCCTACTACCCGAGCAATGGCGATCGCTTCCCTGACACCTGCTGGCTCAGGCTTCTCTGCCCGAGGTCAATGGTCAACGGCGTGTATCAGGTCTACGCCAAATGCGAGGTCCAGTGGCGCCCACACACCCGGCCCCCGGTCATCACCAAGATCAAGGACCAAATGTGCGAGTGTCCCGCGGCGCGTGCCGACAGCGGCTGTGTGCATGTGAGCGCACTGCTGCAGGCCGTCCAAAACCTCAAACGTGACCATTGTGAAGACGGCCCTGCCACCGACAGGAGGTGCGAGTGGAACCGGCCGAGGCAAGAGGCAGACGAGGACCTGGTAAATAACCCCCTCGCCTACCTCATCTTCGAGCGAGCCCAGCGAACCCCTCGTGCGAAGAAAAGGCGATACGGCGAACCCGTCTGCCGGCAGAACACTCTTGGCCGACTCGAGTACAACCCGTTTCCTCCCGAGGTCCATGCTGCAACACTGCGCGACATCGCCGAGAGGGGCCGCAACAGCAACTACGTGAAAGCATTAGCTGAGTGCATCGCGGCGGGCGCAGAGACATGCCCAGGTGGGGAGTCTGCCGCCTCGCAAATGTTTACGCCGGTGCTGAACGGTTTCGTGTCCAAGAATTTCTGGAAGGACCGTGCTGCTGCGGAGCTACGCAGAACCGGCCTCGACCAGCTCCCCATCGACGAATCCACCGAGTTGGCCCTCGATCCCATCTTCGACGAGCACTCTGACGAGAGTCCTGACATGTGGTAAAGATCATTTTTTTCCGCTTGATGCGGTGTTTGAAGGTGCGGTGATTGGAGGGCCGCATAGTGCAGTGATGTAGCAAGCGACCTTGAAGGCAGGTGTAATCAGGTCAGCTTGGTGGAGTGCAACCTTACTCGTGAGCCAATGGAAGTCCTTGACACGGTTAATTGCTCGCTCCACGTGAATGCGAAAGTTGGCAATCTTGCGGGTATCGTTTGCCTCGCTTTGAGACAGCACCTTTTGACCCTTGAATCGCTTGGGCGGAACGTAGAGCTGCGCACCACGGCTGGCCAGCGGCGCATGCAACATGAAGCCCTTGTCCGCCATGATGGTTTGAGTTGGGTGCACACACTCCGAGTAGAACCCCGAGCGCTCCGTGATCACAGGATCGGAGATCCTGCCCGGGTAGGCCTGGGAAGCCCAACCAACGTAGCCGCTAGGAGTCAAACCTAAGAGCAGCTTCGCAGTGTTGCGCGACTTATACTCGCTCCAGGTCGCACTCTGCGCTAGAGGGTTATCGGGGACCTGAATCTCGAGCTCCGTCGCGTCGAGGAGCCAGCTGATCATGTGATTCCCGAACTTTTTCTTGACCTTGTCGGGGCAGGACGCTTTCAGCATCTCTGAGTCAGGTGTCTCCAAGCCATGGCTGAAGACCTCGTACAGCGTCTGGATCCCGAACTCGAAGTTGCGCGAGACTGTGCCCTGGTTCACGCCGAACAGCGATCCGATTACTACCTGGCTCAGGTTCAGGCGCAGGATCATCAGCGTCATGAGAAGGCGATCTTCGAGCACGAGGCGGGCTGCGCTACTCCGGCACGACGCGCTGGTTGAGGCGGACTTGGACGTCATTCTGGTGCTCACGTACTGGGGCTTTAAGTCCCTATTGCCCTCCTTGAAAGCCTTCCAGGCCGCGGTGCTTGCAGGGCGCTGCAGGGCGTCGTCTCCACCAGCGACGCGAGCGAGCGAAACCAATTTTTCGAAGCATTTGACACTTGACACCCCAGTATAGAACTTGATCTTGTCGGCGAAGCGCCGTGTTGACTTGAACACGTTCCACCGAAGAGGGTCTGCCTCAGTGCGAGTCGCACTGAGAATCTTGATCACCTGCTCGTTCTCTTCGTTGGCCGCCTTTGAGTGGGAGAGTTCCGTCTGCAGAGCTTTGATCCGTGCCTCGGCATCAACCGTGCTCGCCCTGATCTTCTCTTTCTCGGTGTCGGCGCAAGCTAACATCGACTGAAACAAGGCCATGTCGGCCTCCAGCTTCGCCTTGTCGGCCTGCAGCTTCGCCTTGTCGGCCTGCAGCTTCGCCTTGTCGTGCTCTAGCTTTGCCTTGTCGGCTTTAAGCTTTGCCTTGTCGGCTTTCAGGTCCAGGACGATCGCGTCGAAGGTGGCCTTTTCTGCCGAACGCTGAGAACCCTTGGCAGCATTCCTCGCCTTCATCATCTCCTTGAATTTCAGCATCTGGCGGGATACAGAAGCCGCCACTGTCAGCTCCGAGTTTGCCCTGATTCTAGACTCTGCGACGCTAGCTTCGTGAACTTGGCGTGACAGCTTCGCCTCGGCCTCCGTTGCTCGTCGCAGCGCGAGGGCAGTCTCGGCCTTTCTCTTCTTCTCCAGCTGCTGCTGCGCGTGCTCCCGATCACTTTCGGCTGCACGAGCGGCCGAATGAGCGCGGCGCCCAAGAGCCTTGCGTTCCGGAGACGCAACTTGACTCGCGAGTCTTCGCTCCGCCGTTGAAGTCGGCGTGGCACTCTCGTGTTGAAGAACCCACCTGCTCGAGTTCCACACGGCTGGTTCGCGAGTTGGTGGCGGTGTCATCATGGTCTCCATCGCTATCACCTGAGTGATCGAGCTCGTCTTCAAAACCCAGTCGCCCTTCTTCTCGTCGAAGCGAAAGGACTCTGGGCGGAAGTGGTGCCACCGGAATCGCGCCCTCGTGTTGGGCGACAGCTCGGCTTGAGACTTCGGCCGCAGCTGGGTGAAGATTCGGTCTCGCGCACGCTGATCCTGCTTGTCAGAGTCCGTCTCCGCGTTCTTCGAGACCACCCCGCGAAAACGTCGTTTCCTGTAGATCTGGCTCGTGCGGAAGATACCGTCTTTCGCTTGGCACCACGCCAACTCGCACGTGCACCGTGACGCCGGTGGCGACGCCTGTGCTCCGGCAGGCTCTAAGACCTTGTCCGGGCTGAGCCCAGCATCCGAGGTCACCACGCAGATGCTTGGAGTGCGCGCCATGTCATCCAGGCGTGTCTTGAGCGAGGTCTTCGGCTTGGCGTCAACCTAACGACCACGTGCGTCCAGGGCTCCCTCCGGTCTCTTGCCTGACCGGCTACGAGCGCGCCAGGGCCAACCGCAGGGCTTGAGCCTAACACGACCTCCCTCCCCCCCGCGCCCACGCCTCTGCCCGCGCTGCGCGCCCGCCACGCAGCGTGCGCTGCAGCCCGCGCGCGTGAGTCCTCCGCCCTTCGTTATGTCTCTGGCAAGGCGCAAGAGGCGCTGAAGCGCCACTTCTGTCCGCCCTGACTTTCGGCCGGCGCCCGGGCAGGCGGGGGGGGGGGTAGGCTGGAGGCGTTTTTTTGGATTTTCGCCCAGCGCATCTCATCTATCGCGAGGCCGCGCTGACCACGAGCGCCGGGCGCCGCCCCGAGTGGCCGCCGCCGCGCGTACTGGGGACAGCGCCGTTTCGGGCCAGGCTGCACGCGCGCGCTCACGACACTCTCCACACTTCGGCTGCCGCGGACACTCTGTCATTCTGTCAAGGCATCATCATCTCACAGACAGACAGATAGGCAGACAGACAGACAGACAGACAGACCCAGACAGACAGACAGACCCAGACAGACGGAAAGACAGAGGGCGGCCGGAAAGGAAAGGAAACAGACGACAGACAGCCTGAGACAGACCAGCTTCAAACCTAACTTACAGCCCCAGCTCGGCCTTCCTCCCGCCGGGCCTGGGCCCCGGGCCCTGGGCCAGTGCCCGCGCCGCGCCGCGCCGACGCTACGCGACGCCACGCCACGCCACGCCACGCCACGCCACGCCACGCCTCGCCTCGACACGCCACGCCGCGCGCAGACCCACCCACCCGCGCGGCGCCTGGCAGCGCCGCCAGGCGCGGTCGGGCAACTCGGCGGCCGCGGACGACGCCTCGGGCAGCTGGCGGGGCGCGGGCCAGCTCGAAGGCTGTGCTTTCGCGCGGGCGGGCGTGGCCAGGCCGGTCTTGACGCGCGCAGCCCGAGCGCGGGCCAGGCTTGGCGAGGCAGCTGAGCGCGCGGCCCGGCAGACCCGGAAGTGGGCGCGGCCGGCCCGGCGCGGCCCGGCGCGGCGCGGCGCAGGCGCCGCGCAGGGGCGCGCGCGGAGCGGAGCGGCGCAGGCAGCGGAGCGGAGCGGCGCAGGCAGCGGAGCGGCGGCGCAGCGCTCGGAGCGCCATGTCGGACTCCGGCGACCGCGTGGAGGCCGCGCTGGCAGTGCTGCGCGAGAACCACGTCAAGGGCGTGACGCTGACGAGGTGCGGCGTGGACGACGAGGTGGCGCGCGCGATGGCCGAGGAGCTGGAGCGCAACACGGCGCTGACCAAGCTGGACCTGGGCGGGAACAGCATCTGCCCCGAGGGCGCCGAGGCCATGGCGCAGGCGCTGCGCGTGAACGTGACGCTGGTGGACCTGCGGCTGAACGGGAACTTCATCGGCGACGAGGGCGCGCTGGCGCTGGCAGACGCGCTCCTGGCGAACGCCTCGCTGACGTCGCTGCGGCTGCGCGAGAGCAGCATCGGCGTCAAGGGCGCGCGCGCGCTCTCGCGCGCGCTCCTGAGCAACGCGACGCTCGTGGAGCTCCGCCTGGGCCAGAACTGGGTGGCCGACGAGGGCGCCGCGGCGCTGGCCGGCTCGTTGCGCCGCAACTCGACGCTGCGCGTGCTGGACCTGCAGGCGAACCGCGTGCACGACGTGGGCGCCTTCGAGCTGGCCGAGGCGATCAAGGTCAACACCGGGCTGGCCTCGCTCGAGCTCGAGGGCAACGCCATCGGCGACGACGGCGCGCGCGCCTTCGCCGGCGCGCTCACGCGCAACCGCACGCTCGTCGAGCTCGAGCTGCGCTTCAACCCCATCGCCAGGATCGCGGTGCTGCGCAAGATCGAGCGCAGTCTCGAGAACAACCGCCGCCTCGCGCCGGAGCCCCTCGACGGCGAGCGCTGGCTCGGCGCCGTGCAGGCGGTGCTGGACGAGGACGAGAAGACCGCCTGGGGGCGCACCAAGCTCACGGTTCTCGGCCAGACCGCCTCCGGCAAGTCCGCTACCATGCGCTCGCTCATGGGCCTCCCGCCCACCTCGGCCTACATGCCCACCGACATTGCTGCTGTCTGCCGCCTGCGCGGCCGCGACTGGCACGCGCTCGAGAGCGACGACGGCCAGTTCGACGACCAGGTGCGCCGCGCCGCGCTGCGTCGCCTCGCCGCGGCCGGTGGCGCCGGCCGCCACAAGAGCCTCTCGCGCTGGGTCGCCGGCGCCGTGCAGCGCTCGCTGCCGCGCCGCGCGCACCACAACGGTGGCCTGCGGAAGAAAGCGAGCAACTCGCACCGTCGTCTGCATCGCGCCGCGTACAGCCACGAGGTCGGCTCGGACGCCGAGCTTGACCGGAGCAGCGACATCGAGGACAACGGCAGCGCCGCCGGCGCCTTCGACGACCCCGACGAGGCCGTCGCCCGCCGCCATGTCGACAACGACGACGCCGAGGACGACGACAACGACGACGCGCGCTCCGCCTTGTCCGGGCTCTCTGCGCTCTCCTCGCGCTCGCTCGCCGACGGCGAGACCCCGCACCGCTTCGTGCTTCGCGACGTCGACCAGGCGCGCCTGCGCCGCGCCTCCGTCAAGCCCGACGACGAGCTCGACGTCGACGTCAGCTTCTCCATCTGGGACTTTAGCGGCGCCTTCGCGCACCGCACCGTGCACGACGTCCTCATCTCTGACCTCAGCCTCTTCGCCATCGTCTTCGACATGCGCGAGGTCGTGCACGCCGGTCGCCAGGCCGCCGCGCTGCACGAGGTCCGCACCTGGCTCGACACGCTGCAGTTGCGCGCGCCCGACGCCCCCATCGTCCTCATTGGCACCTTTTACGACTACGTGCGCGACCTGCGCCTCGTGGACGCCGTGCTGCGCGAGCACATCCCGCACACGGCCTTTGTCAACCTCGTCCGCCCCGCCAACAACTTCACCTTCTTCCACATTGACAACACCCAGCCCGCCAGCGATCGCGCCGCCTCGCTGCGCGCCGCGCTCGCCGCCACGGCGCGCGCCCAGCCGCACGTCCGCCAGGAGCTGCCCCTGGCGTGGCTCAAGATCCACGATGACCTGCTCAAGCGCAACGAGCCCCTCGTGCTCTACGAGACCGTCATTGACGTCGCGCAGACCTATGGCCGCGAGCGTGCCGACGTCGACGCCATGCTCGCGCACCTGCATCGCATCGGCGTGCTCTTGCACTCCCACGCCTCCGAGGACCTCGCTCTCGTCGTCGTGCTCGACCCGCAGTGGCTCTGCGCAAAGATCGCGGCCGTCCTGCCCGCCGTGGACGCGCCCAGTTCCTCGCCCGTCGTCGACGCCGACCCGGACCTGCGTCGCGATTACGCCCGCCTCTGCGCCAGCGCCGTCGCCTCGGACCGCCTCTTGCGCGCGCTCTGGAACAGCGATGCCGATGCCGACTTCTTCTCCGCCTTTCTCCGGGACAACCAGCTCCTCGCGCCCTGGCCCTTTGGTGCTGGCGGCGATGATGGCGACGGCGACGCCAACGACGAGCACGCGCCCGCTTCTGCCGACCGCGCCTACCTGCTCCCGTCCCTGCTCGAGCTCGCCGCCTCCGGCCAGGACGAGGTCTTCGACCCCTACGTCGGCTTCGAACCGGGCCTCACCTGCGAGCTCGACTTCTCCGCCACCTTCTTCCCCGACGGCGTCTTTCCGCGCCTCGTCGCACAGTGTGTCACCTATGCGCTGCGCGTTGCCGACGAGGAGGACGAGGCCGGGCCCTACGCCGCCGTCACGCCCGACAGCCCCATCCTCGGCGGCGACCGCGCCCTGCTCTACCTCGGTGCCGACGCCTTCATCCTCGAAGCCGAGATCAACCTTCTCCGCATCTGCGTCAGCGCCTCCGCCGCCCACCCCGCGCGCCTCATCAAGCTCGTCGTCGCCATGTTTCGCGCGCAACACGCCCTGCATGCGCCCAGGCTACCCTGGGATCTCGTGCTCCTCAGCCCGGACTCCGGCATCGCTATGCCCTACGGCAAGGTCGCCAAGCGCTGGACTCCGGCCAGCAAGGTCCGCGTTCGCGTCTCCCAGGGCGGCAAGGTGTCTGTGAGCGAGTTCGACCCCTTCTTTGCCGAGCCCATTGGCCCTCTCGACGGCGACGACGAGCCCGCTGCCGCCCTCGAAGACGTCCCCTCGGGCGACGATGACCAAGACGGCCTGCACCCTTTTGTCTGCCATGCTCGATCTGCGCCCGCCGACGACCTTGCGGCCCTGCTCGCCCGCAAGCTCGCGCGCCGTGGTATCGCCTGCGCCCTCTCGGCCGACGCCGCTCCGCCTTCGGAAGCCGGCGGCGTCTCGGATGCCGTCCTCGCGTCCACCTTTCTCATCCTCGTCCTCACCAATGGCGTCTTTCAGAGCCGCCAGGTCCTCGAGGAACTGCGCACCGCCATCAATGCTGGCAAGCGCCTCCTTTTGGTCCACGACGCCGACACGAACCGCCCAACCTTTGCCCTGCTCGGCGCCTACGTGCTCGCCGCGCCCGAGGACGTCGCCAAGCTTCTCCTCGACCACGGCTCCCTTCCCATGCGCCGCAACTATGCGGAGATTGATCTCTGCATCGCGCGTATCCTCCGCCAGTGCCGCGCAAATGCGGCCCTTGATGAGTAATATATCAATGATGTATGTTTTAGTGATGCTCCGATTCATGTCGGAGACCTCTTGCGAGTGCTTGCCGAAGCCTCTTGGCATCTATCTCTTGAGAGTGCTTGCTGCCTCCGGCTAGCTGGGTGCCGAGTGCTTGCTGCCTCCGGCTAGCTGGATGCCGAGTCTCGTCTGGTCGTCTGGGACCTCGTGCTAGAGCCGGCCGCCTTCGCAAAAGTCACCGGTGGCAAGGTTGTTTACCTCAAACTTTGGAGGCGCAGAGCCACTTCAAACACCTCAGAGCATGCACTACACGATACACGGAGAGGAGGAGTGCATGTGCAGGATTTTTGCGATGCATGGGCCAGGCAGGTCTTTACGTTGAACGGCGTCCTGAGCAAGAGTTGGTCACGTGGCATTTTCTGGATTCAGCTGATCCAACGGGGCACAGAACGGCTGCTTCTGATCTGCTACGTCCTTCAGACTATCTTGGGCTTGAAATGATGGTTCCAAACACATGTTTGAAGCCAGTTCGAGACATTGACTGCGAGAGGGCTGACCTCGAGCCGGAGGGTCTGACAGGCTACATGAGAGCTCTAAAGCTTGTCCGTGACGCTCCATAGGTGTAAAACACTGTCGCTGCACAGGTTCAATTGCTAGATCTGGATTTTGCTCTGTTCTAAGAGATTGGTTGACAAATTCTTGTTTGCTAATGAGACAATTCTAGAACCTCACCTTGAAGCAGTAAAATATTGCTTCAAACACAACTATTTTATGTTCCCTTTTAAACACAAACAATTTTATCAATTTTATCAATTTTGACAATTGTTCAAATATATTATTTTTTAAATATGTTTTCAAGATTTTTATGTATTAAAAATCATCTGTGATCAGCCAATTCCGAAATGCTTGCAAATTTGAAAGTAACGTTTAAGCTAAATATCTCGAGCTCCACTCAAGTTGAGCAATGTTCAAGCTTGCCAGCGCATCAGAACGGCATTTGAGGGTACTCCTGCATCAGTTTTGATCATTACAAGGGATTCGGGGCTTCGGCCCGGCTCCACAAAAGCCCTGGCAAATCGAGCATCTTGCTTCCCGTCAACCAAAGTCTTTCCACGAGCTGTCACACCACGTACGTACGGTCGGTCATCTCTTTTTATCAAGAGCGAGCGATGAAGAAGAAGAAGAAAACCCAAGTGACTCGGTGTCTTCTCACTGTGTCATGCATCCTCTCTCTGTTCTTCTGCACGCTCGGTCGGCAGCAGCCAAGCCTGAGCGTGTCGGCGACTGAGGGCTGGCTCCCCTTCTGTTTCGCTCTTCTTTCTCTTTTTCTCTCTCTCTCTCTCTCTCTCTCGCTCGCTCGCTCCTTCTCCATCGGAGGCAAATGTTTCCTCCTCGTGCAGTCAGAGTCAGTTCAGTCACTGGCTGGCAGAGTGGTATGCACATGATGTATCCATCTGAGAAGTCAGAGCTTTTTTGTCTCGATCAAGCAAGTCAAGGGCACTGCCATAGCTTGGCTGTGGCATCGGCGCTGGTGGATACAAAGCCGGATGAGTCGGGGAGCCACGCGACTTGGAGCACCTTGTCGTCATGTCCAGTGTAGCGTGCAACAACGTCGCAGGAGAAAGCGTCGGTGTCGAGGAGCGCAACGAAGCCGTCAAAGGAACCAGAGAGGAGCCAGCGACCGCCCGCGGCGAAGGAGAGCGCGCGGACCTCGTCATCGTGCGGGCGCGAGAGAAACAGTTGGCGCTGCGAGCGTAAATCCCAGACGCGGCAGGAGCCGTCGGCGTGGCCGGAGGCCACGATCCACGGGGACGAGGGGCTGCAGCTCACGGCGTGCACCGGACCCTGTGCCGCCGGGTCGCGCAGAGTGAGCCCGGGCGCAGACGTGGTGCTGGCCGAGGTTGCGCGCGCGTCCCAGGTGCGCACCGTGCCATCGCCGGCGCCCGATACAAGGTGGGCGTGGGCGCCGTGCGCCGCGGCAGCGTCGAGCGCGAAAATGGCGCCACTGTGGCCACGTAGCAGCGCGCGCACCTGGCCGGTGGGCAGGTCCCAGATGCGAATGGCGTTATCGCCCCCGCCCGCGGAGGCGAGCAAAGGTGCCCCGCCGCCGGGAGGGCCCGCGAGGAAACGAACCGCGCGCACCGTGCCGCGGTGGCCAGACAAGCTCTGGAGCGCATCGACCTGGGGCGCGTCGCGATCTGCGGTGTAGCGCCAGAGCTTGACTGCCTTGTCATTGGACCCAGAGACGAGGAGGTCTCCACGCCAGTCCAGACAATAGACGCTACCATGGTGCACGCCGTGCTTGCGCACATACGTGCGCTGGAGGCGCAACTCGGGCGTGCCGCTCACGTACGCGAGTTGCGGAAAGGCGGTCTCCTGCGTGTGGCCTTGCGCCGTGACCGTGGAGTGCACGTGACGCTCAATCGCGAGCTCCTCGGCGTCTTGTGCCAGGGACTGGCACCGCGCCATGGACGGAATCTGCGTGAGCGCCAAGGTGTGGCCGTTTGTCCCAAACCCCACGTGCCGGCCCTCCACCGCGAGCGCGCGAATCGGCTGCCCGCTTTCCTCCAGCAGGCACAGGCACGGCCGCAACGCCTGTGCATCCTCGTGCCAGCCTGCGCGTGCGGGACTGTGCGCGGGGTTGTTGTTGTTGTTGTTGCTGCTGCTGTAGGGAACGCCTGCCGGGTCCGGGGACGACGCGGGAATTGGCGACCGCTGGTGCTTGGGCATCGGCAAGGATTTCGGAACGCGAGCTGTCGTCGTCGCCGTCGTCGTCGTCGTCGTCGTTGTCGATTCCCTATCGAGCTGCACGGTCCACGACTCGGAGCCAGCCGTCGCTCGCTGCCCCTGCAGCGAGCCACGGCGACTTGGGACCGGGCGACTGTGCGCGTCTTCCACGTCATCCGAGGTTGGCATGCTCTCGTCGCCACCGCCAATCAAGTTCGGTGCCGGCATGCTCTCGTCGCCGCCTCCACTGTCGCCGAATGCTGCAGAATGGGGCGCCGGATCGGCCGACACGGCATCCGCCGCTGGTGAGCTCCTTCGCCGGGCCGCATTGGCCAGCATGCCCTCATTGTCCTTTGTCTCTACTAGCTGCTGCCCCTGTTGTGGGCCCTCCGAGAGTTGAGCTCGGAGGCGCTGCATCTCCATGGACAGGGCGTCGACCTGGGCTGCGAGAGAGGCATTCCGCACGGTCGCGGAGGCTGCTGTCGAGGCCGGGCTCTGCAGACCGCCATCTGTGACCGCCACGGTGACTGGGCTCGAGCCGCTCGCTGAAGCTCGACTCGCACGGGCCGCTGGTGGGGTGGACCAGGCACCGCTGCGCTCCATGTTCTTCCTACCGTCGGCCTTGACGGGCGAGCTGGCGGCGGCCTCCTGCACCGCGCGCGGCGCCTCGCGCGAGAGACGCTTGCCCGCAGTCTCATCCACGAGCACGTCAAAGGCCATGCCCTGAAAGTTGTAGCGCTCCGCCGGCGCGGGCGAAGCCCCGCGGGGGTGACGGCTCGCGACGGCCGAGAGGCGCGGCAAGCACTGCCGCGGGCGCTCGCTGGGTTCGCCAGACGGGCCTGGGTCCTCGAAATCCGCCAGATTCGCGTGTACAAGCGAGAGGAGCGCGGGCGGACTGCGCAGGGCACTGCGCAGGCGCGCGCAGGACGCAGGATCCGCAGCGAGCTGATAGAAGCCGCACTCGTGCAAGAGCGAGTCAAAGCACTCGTAGCGGCCCCGCAGTGGCGCCCAGCCCTGCGGCACGGCCATGTTTGTGACCACGGAGTGCAGGACGTTGAGCTCCGCGGCAGTGGCGACGCCAAGGTCACGTACTGCCGCATAGGCGTGGCGCAGGGCCTTGGCGCTGGGCGGTGGCTCACGGCCTACGAGCTCGAGCAGCTGCTGCTTGCGCACCAGGTAGAGCGCCGTGGCCCCGTCGCAGAGCGAGCCGAGGGCGCCGAGGGCTGCCAGGCTGCGTTCGACATCGGCAAAGCGTGCCTCCAGCACCAGCTCGCGTACGAAGTCGAGCTCCTCGCCGAGGTGGCCTCCAAAGGCCAGATCGCGTCCCTGGTCGCGCTCCAGCTCGCGTAGCGCCTCCATGTGGCCTCGACGTGCCAGATAGTCAGCCACAAGCGCATCGCTCACGCGCTCGGCTGCCTGCAATGTCTCCTGGCCACGCAGGTGCTCGTCCTGGTCCGTGCTGAGGTCATCTCGGTCGTGGCCGTGACCATCTTGTCCTCGGTCGTGGTTGTCGGCCCGTTGACGCTGCATCGCACGGCGGCGGCGGCGCGGCGGCGGCGGCGGCGCGGCGGCGGCGCAGCGCGCCCGCCGTCAGCTGCTGCCCGCCAGCAGCGGAGTCGCGACGACTTGGGCTGCTGCTGCATGGCAGCACCGTGACCGAGTCCCATGCAAGCGACTTGGCCGTTTCGTGTTGTTGTGAGCAACACCTTGAAAGGGGGGCCGCCGGTGTCGGCGATGGCGCGATGGCATCATCAAAACAGAACTAACTTTACTTTACGGGCAAGGTCATGCTTGTGACCCTCTCTCTACTCGCCGTACTCGAGGGTGACGAGCATGAACTCGCTCATGGAAAAGCGGAGCTGGTACCAGCCATCCTTGAGGGAGGTGACGCTAACCTGGCGAGAAGTGCCAGGGGCAGAGAGCGTGGCGGCCTTGATGGGCAGGCCGTCCGGGTGCATGGACTTCACCTGGAGGCGGAGCGTCTGCGAGGTTTGGCGCGCAGGCTGCTTGAGGCCAAGGTAGTTCGCCAGATAGAGGTGCTGGATGCGGTCATTGTCGTAGACGACGGAGGCGTCGACGTAGACATAATCAGCATTCTCGACGCGAACGGTCTCCGAGACATAGTCGAAGAGGATGTCGGAGACCTTGGCGATCACCTTCTTGCGCGCCGACGTGGTACGAAAGACGTCATCCGGCTCAAGGGACTTGGCGTAGATGCCGGTGCCAGAGCCGAAGGAGGCGGGCTCGTCCGCAAAACCGCCGAGCGCAGTACGCAGCGGGTTCTTGCTTGTGGAGACGGAGGTGCCGTAGGCGGAAATGGAGGCCGGCAGGGGCTGGCCGGAAGCAAGCAGGACGCCGCCACTCTTGACCCAAGCGGAGATGACGTCGGCCGCGTCTTCGCTGAGCGCCGGCACGGTGGCGAGCCAGAGGAAGCGCACGCCGTCGAGGTCGTCGGCCGTGAGGCTCGCCTCCGGGACAACCTTGAAGGGCACGTGGAGGAGTTGGAGCGCGTAGGAGGCGCCACGGTAGGCAGCGAGGTGCTTGCACTTGAGCGCCGAGTCCCACGCGCTCTCGGCCCACCATTCGATCTTCTTGTTGGGCCGCTTCCAGTCGACGAAGATGCCGTAGCCGCAGTCGTGGTAGAGATCGTAGAGGTCGCGCGAGCTGGAGCTGTGCAGGACGGCGACCTGGGCCATGCGAGGGACCTGGAAGAGCTCGCAGGCCACCCCGGAGGCGAAGGAGAACCACTTGGAGCGAAAAGAGGAGCCGACGGAGTCACTCAGATAGGGCGCCTTGTGCTCGAAGGGCTGCGTGCCTACGGCGAGCGCGCCAGCCATGACGATGCCTGCGTCGGCCACGGTGTCCCCAATGGTGAAGGCCCAGGTGGGGCGGTCGCGGTCGCAGCCGCGCGCGAACTTGCGCATGGTAAGCTGGTTGCCGAAGTCCTGGCGCGAGGCGTAGCGCATGGCGGTGTCGACGCTGACGGAGTCGATCTCCCAGATGTGACCCATGCCGCGCGCCCCGTAGGAGTCCATGAGGCCGCCCTCGAGGCCGGCCAGCGTGCCGTCGTAATCCGCCGGGTACTGCTCGACCTGGATGACAAAGCTCGCGGGCAAGCTGTCGCGCACGCTGGCCAGGAAGCTGCCCAGCGCGTCGTGGCGCCAGACGAGCCAGTACTTGAACTCAGCCGCGTTCGAGGTCCAGTCCTTGGGCATTGCGGGCAGCGAGCAGCCCTTGCTGCCGCACAGGCCGCGCTTCTTGGACCAGACGCGGAAAGCCGCGGCGTCGTCGTCGCTGCCGAGGATCCACGGGCTCGCGAAGCCCTGCAGCACGGGTACGTCCAGCACGCAGCCCGCCGCACCGGTCGCCGCCAGGCGCTGCAGGCGCGCCAGCAAATAGGCTAGGTAGCCGGCACTGGTTGGCGACATCCAGGCGGACTCGTCCTTTTTGTCGAGCCAAAAGGCCTGCGAGCCGTAGAACAGGTTTGCCGACCCGTCCAGCCGATACTGCAGCCACTCCGGGTGCGTCTTGCCGGCCGTGTCGTCCAGGTTGAGGCCGTTCTTGGTGATGATCTCCAGCGACGGGTAGTAAATCATCGTCTTGACGCCCATGTCCTCGGCGTCCGCCGCGAAGTCTTCGATCCACCCGGCCTCGCGCTCGAACTCCGCGTCTGGCAGGTAATAGCTGGACATGGGCGAGTCGTACAGGATCGTATTGCAGCCGTCGTCCTTCTTGCTCTTGATGAGCTTCTGGCGCGCAGACGCGCTCAGCTCCTCCTCCACGTACACCGCGCAGATGGTGCTCTTGTAGGCCCAGGCACCAAAATCCGTGCGAGTCGGCGCCGGGCACGTGTACGAGAAGGCGCCGGCGCCGGCCGCGCCCTCCTCGCCGTCCGAGCGCGTCGTGGGCGACGCCGTCGCCGAGGCGCGCGTCGGCGATGGCGTCGGCGTCGAGCCCCCCTCGCTCCCGGGCACCGTCACGCACGCCTGCACGAAGTCCACCTGGAAGGCGTCCAGTGGGCTGCTCGGCTCGAGCCGCAGCAGGAGCGTCGTGCCGGACTTGAGCTTGAGCGCGCCGCTCGCGGCGTCCACCTCTGCGTCGGTCCACCTCCAGTCCGCGGCGTCCTCGTTCGTCGCTACCGTCTTGCACGAGCCGTTCTTCTGCACAGCGCAAAGCTTCCACAGCTGCCGCACGGCTGCCTCGCCGCGGAAGTTCCACCGCACGCTCAGCGCCGTGGCGTCCTGGAGCGCCACCGCTGCGTCCACCTCGCTAAAGTCGATTGCAATCTCGAACGAGGCGCCCTTCTTGGTCGGGATGAACTCCACGTAGTCCGTCGCAAACAGGCCTTCTTGCTGCCCGCTCAGCGGGTCCGTCAGGTCGCCCTCCAGGTTCGCCGCCGTCTGGCCGTCCCCGAGCTTGCCGCGCGCGCTCTTGCGGCTCGCCACCCTTGTCGGCGCCGCACAGACCGTGCGCACGTCATCGCTCGACGACGAGCCCAGCTCTCGGTGTCCGCGCCACGCCTTCGCCTCGCCGGCCTGCGTCGCCAGCACCGTCGCGGCCACCGCCGCCACCACGGCCAGCGCCTTCATCTTCGCGGCGGGACCGTCGGCGTCGCTCGGGCTCACTCACTGCACACAGTCAGGCGCCAAGAACGCCACCTCAAGTCCCTCTCCAGACGATGCCGCCTCCCCACTGCAGTCACAACGAGTGTCAGATGGCGAGCGCGTCTACGAGCGGGTCGCAGACGCCGACGAGCCTGCTGCTTGCCGGCGCCGAGGAGCTTGCCCGCCGCAGGCTCAGGCTCGCCCGCTAGCGATTTTGCTGCTGCGTGCGCCGCCGGCCTCGGCTGCGCCACGGTGCCGGGATTGGCAGTCAAGCGCGAGCCACGCTGGTTGGCATTATGATCGCACCGCACGAGGCGAAGTGTACCAAAATTTGTTACGTGGATCTTTGGTAACTTACGTAACTTACAGCTGGCTGCAGGGCTGCATGCGGCGCCACTTGCTTCAACCTTGAAAGCCCACGCGGCCAGGCGACGGCCAGGCTGGCTGTGGCTGGCCCCGTCCACCCAAGTGCTCGGCTGACCACATCTCGGCTGACTCAATGAGCACAGCGCAGCCAGGAACGAACGAGACTGTCACAGGCCGCCACAGGCCGCCACAGGCCGCCACAGGTCGCCACAGGCCTAAGAGCTAGCTAGCTAGATTGATGAGCATTGGTGACCGAGAACAACCTGGCTGGCGGTGGCGGCCGGCCCGGCCCGAGCCCGGCCGAGCCCGCTGCGGCCGGGCCGCCACTGCTGGCACTGCAGCACTGCAGCTGCGTTGCAGCGCGGCGGCCACGGAGCCGACCAGAACACGCACTGGCCTGGCACTGTCATGGCCAGCCGTGGCCGCCCGACGCCCACCAGCCAGCCAGCCAGGCTGAGCCAGCCAGCCTGAGCCGCCCTGTGCCCAGCCCGCGGGCCGGGGTCCAAGGTCGTGACGAGCCGCGTGCCGGCCTCGGACCCGTGCGCTCTCGGCCGCGCGCCTCGAACCTTCTTGTTTCAAGAGGCCAGGTGCGGCGAGGTCGGCGTGGTCGGCGAGGTGGCGCCCCCGGCTGCGAGCGCGTGCAGGGCCGTCACGGTGTCACGTGCAGTGCGCGCTGCCACGGCTCAGACGGCTGCCAGCACCGCGCGCGAAAAGACCCGCGAGTTGCTGGGATCGTCCATCTCGACCCGCGTCTTGCTGTCCTTCGTAGACAGACTGCAGCCTTTCCCTCCTGCACGAGGCAGTGCCGTGGCAGCTTGGCTTGCCTTGTGCATGACGACGAGATCCCGTCGCGCTCTGCTCCGCCTCGCTGTGCGCATCCCACGGCCGGCAACTTTGTTCACGGAGCGGCACAGCCTGACTGAGCGTGAGACCGTGACCGTCGTGACTTTGACCCTGTCTTGAGGCCGTTGAGAACCGGCACAGACAGCGCAGCGCCGCGGCGCCGCGGCGCCTCGACAAAAGTCGAAGACCTCGGCGTGGAGAACATAGACGACCACTGCGTGAGGGCCGACATGGACCCGCGCAATGGGGAGCGCGCAGCTGTCATGAGCGTGAGTGTGTCTCTCTGGCGCGTTGACCCGCTCTCTGTCACTCACTCACGGACGGACCCCACGAACGAACGCAGGACCGGGTGCACGGCTTCCGCAGGAACTGCGCGCAGGTGCAGGGCAAGGCAGGCGCAGCGCTCAAGGGCGAGTCGGCAGCGTCGCGGCACAACGTGGCGCTCGCCGAGAGCCTGATGCGCATGGCGCGTGGCGAGAGCAACCGTAACCTGAAGCAGGCCATCATGGCCGTGGCGGACGCGCTAAGTGAGGTGGAGGGCCAGCGTGAGGCGCTCGTGGTCGACCGCCTGCAGAGCTCACTCGTACAGAAACTGCACGACCTGGACGAGTCGTGCAACGCGCCCACGGAGCTCCTGCTGCGCGACCGCAACCGGTCGGTCAAGAGCTCCATCAAGTTCAAGGAGCAGTTCAGCGCCATGGCCAACAAGCCGTCCACGAGCCAGGCCAAACTGGAAAAGAAGCGCGCACAGCTGCGCGATGAGGAGAAGCGCATGTTCACCATCGACAAGGGCCTGCGCGACAACCTCCTGCGCTACGAAGAGAAGCGCGTGCACGAGTGCAAAGATGTCTTCGAGGACCTCATCAAGGCGCAGCTGCTCTACCACTGCCGCGCCATCGAGACGCTCTCCGCCGCGCTCAAGAGCGTGCACCGCGTGGACCCGCTCCACGGCCTCGATCAGCTTTGCAGCGACCTCCACATGCCCTTGCCCTCCGCGCCGACCAATGCACACCTCCAGCTCGAGTCCAAGCGTGCGAACTGATCGTCTCTGTCTGTGTGTCTTACTCACTCAGGCTGCCTGTGTGTCTGTGTGTCTGTGTGTCTGTGTACTGGTATTTCTTCCTGTCTCCTGAGGCTGACGCAGGCTGTCAGCCAGCGGCGCCTGCTCGCTGGTCGCTGGGTCCATCATGTGTTCATCATGCATAGTCCTTGTAGAGCTCGCTGACCACAAAGAAGGCGGCCGCGACGATGCCGACCCAGTAGCCGCGGCGCGCCAGGTCCGCAAACCACCAGAAGTTGTCCACGAGGCGGATCATGAGCGGGTCGCGGCTGCTGGTCTTCTTGAGCATGCTCTGCTCCAGCCTCTCCTTGGCCTTTTGCATCGCCTCTACCTCGCTGGCGCTGCGCACCACCGCGCCGCTCTTGACGTCTGGCCGCTCCCAGCTGCGCCGCCCGCTCGCCGTGTGCTCGTAGAAGACCCTGCCCTGCGCATTGCGCCGCTCCAGCCACTCCTCCGCGCCGCCGCCGCTGCCCGCGCCGCTCGTCAGCCCTCGCGCCGCGCCGCCGCGCGCCGCCGCCGCGCGCCACGCCCACCCGCCCGCTGCTCCGCGCGCCGCCGCCACGCGCAGCATCCTCTCGCCGCGCGTTGCGCTTCTGCTGTGACCTTGATGAACGTGGAGGCCAGGACGCGCCAGCACCAGTGCCTTGCCTCCTCCTCCTTCTTCTTCTTCTTCTTCGAGCTCTTCTTCGAGCACTTCTTCACAGGCTCCTCGTCAATCTGTCCATCGATTGCCACGCCACGTCGGGCAGCAAAGGGCGGCCGCGCCTTCAAGAGAGTCCGAGCCCACGCCCGAGTGCAGTCCATCTTGTTCACAGTCATCTCCACGAGCACATGCGATGTAATGCACTGCGACGTGATCCTAGCTCTGACTCCGACTCTGGTGACTCTGACTCTGACTCTGACTCTGACTCTCTCTCTCTCTCTGTCTCTTCTGTGCGGCGGCGCTCTTCCTTTTCCTGTCGCGCCCGCTCGCGCCCCCCAGGGGCCACGTAACGTAACGCACCCTTGGGCCAGGCCGGCCTGGGCGCGGGCGCGGGCGACCGTGACTCGGACCCGGGCGCCGGCCGCCAAGCATTGCAGGTCTACGGCCGCTGCGGCGCCTCGACTGCGCGGCGGGGCGGGCAGGATGGCCGGCGTGCTGGAGGTCGAGGCGGTGTCGGCGACCAAGCTCAAGAAGCTGGAGAGCGGCATCCTGTGGAAGCAGGACCCGTACGTGGTGTTCCAGCTCGACGGCGAGCAGGAGCAGCGCACGGCGACGCACCAGAACGCAAGCGCGGAGCCGCGCTGGGCCAATGAGGGCCTGCATCGACACGTGCGCTTCAACCTGGCTAGCACGGACGCGAACGCGCACAAACTTCAGGTGCGCGTCATGCACGACAAGGGCGCCAAGCGCGCGCACAAGCTCATCGGCGAGGCCGATGTGCCCGTCGCAGACCTCCTGGCCTCGGGCAATATTGAGCTGCAGCTGCTCAACAAGGGCAAGCCCGCCGGCAAGCTGACTCTGCACGCGACGTTCACGCCGGCAGACCCGCCAGCCAAGACGAAGAAGAAGACCACCAGCAAGAAGACCAAGCAGACGCCCAATGGCACCAAAGGCACGAGCAGCACCAGCGCCGGAGACGAGACGCCCTCAACGCCGAAAGCGCGGGCGGCGCCCGCCTCGTCCTCGCGAATCGAGCTTGCGGCATTGCGCGCCGTCAAGCTCAAGAATCTCCAATACTTTCTCGCGCAGAACCCGTACGTGCGTGTCGTGGCCAGCGGCGGCCAATGCGCCGAGGAGGTCTCGGCACGCTCGCAAGAGGCCAGCGGCACCAATCCGGAGTGGGGCAACAAGCCCGAGAACCGCATGGAGCTCATGGTCGCCGGCGCGCCGGCGCAGGTCGTCTTCCAGGTCTTCGAGGCGGAGCGCCTGCGCTCCGACCGCATCATCGGCAGCGCCACGCTTCCCTTCTCCGACCTGCGCGCCAAGCTCACCGGCGAGACGGACGCCGAGTTCTCCGTCGCCCTCCTCGACACCGACGGCAACCCGGCCGGCACGCTGCACATGCAAGGGCGCATGTCCGCCGACCTGCGCGCCAGCGCAAAGGGTGACCGCGGCGAGCAGCTTGAGGGGGTCAAGCAGCACGTCGACGCTCGCCCCGGCGCGGACGAAATCGAAAGTGAGAATGACGAAGAGGAGATCAAGCAGGCAGACGGCGAAGGGGACGGGGACGTCAACAAACGCGCGGCCAAGGCTGCTGAGGTGCGCGCAGGGACGCTCACCATGACGGTGCTGGAGGGCATCAACCTGAAAAAGGTCCAGCGCGCCGGTGAACAGGACCCCTTCGTCGTGGCGGAGCTTCTGCCGTGGGAAATCAAGTCCGACAAGACCAAGACCATGTCGGGCCGCAACCCGAAGTGGACCACCGGCAACGAGCTCGTCTTTGAGATCCCCGGGCCCGTGGCGGACGGCCAGGTCCCGGAGCTCAAGGTCGAGGTCTTTGACGAAGAGATGCTCTCCAAGCTCCTCGGCAAGGAGCACCGCTTCATTGGCCGCGCCACCTTCTCGCTCGCCGACGTCATCTCGCGTGCCGTGGTAAACGGCCTGCAAACTGACCTCGAGCTCCAAGATAAAAAGTACCGCGACGCCGGCAAGCTGCGCTGCCGCTTCGACTTCAAAGCGCGCGAGCCGGCGGCCACCGCGACCACGTCCACGCCTCAAGCGCCGCCACGCGAGGTGCCCAGCGGCATGCTGACCGTGACGGCCGTGTCTGCGTCACTCAAGCGCAACGTCGAGTTCATGTCCAAGCAGGACCCCTTCATGGAGATCACCCTGCTGCCGTGGGCCGAGGACCTCCAAAAGGCGCACACCAAGCCCGTCATGGAGGCCGGTCTCGAGGTGGCCTGGTCACCCACGGAACACGATGCCGCCATGCAGGTCTACCTGCCCGGCACGCCGCCCGCTGGCGACACGGTCCGCCTCGCCGTCTCCGTCAAGGATATCGACGACGAAATGCGCGCCGCCATCTTTGGCCGCAAAAAGGACGGCAAGGCTTCGCGCTCGCGCGTCATCGGCGAGGGCTCGCTCGACCTCACCGCGCACCTGGCCGCGCTCCAGCGCGGCGACGAGGTGCGCGCCACCGTGGACCTCTCGTACGAGAAGAAGCGCGGCAAGCCGCGCGTCGCCTGCGGGACCTGCGAGGTCGTCCTCCGCTTCGCGCCCGGCGCGCCGCCCGCCGAGACCGCGCAGCCAGACGCGCTGCAGGGCCCGGTGCGCAAAGAGCCGATCGACGAGACCGCCCCGCACACGATCTTCGTCACGGCCAAGCGCGGCCTCGACCTCCGCAACCGCGCCTTTATGGGCATCGGCAAGCAGGACCCCTACGTCAAGCTCACGCTGCAACCATATGGCGTCGAGGACAAGACGCAGTGGGTCGCCGACGCGGGCACCAATGTCACTTGGACCGCGAGTCACAACAGCAGCCTGCAACTCAAGTACCCTGGCGCGCAGCCGAACGAGTTCCCCTCGCTCCTGGTACAGGTCTTCGATCATCAGCTCGGCGGCGACCGCCTCATCGGCGAGCGCGTCCTGGCTTCCACCTTCTTTTTGCGCGCCGAGAAAGACCGGCTCACAGACGTCGAGGTCAAGCTCGGCCCCAAGGACGCCGGCACGCTCGTGCTCGACGTCCACGCCGCGCCGCGCCGCGTGCGCACCCAGACACGCGCCGGCGTGCTCCACGTCTCGCTGCAGGAGGTCTCCACGAAGTCCCGTGGCGACTGGTTCAGCGGGTCCGACCCGTACGTGCGCCTGGCCATCGAGCCCGCCGTGGCCTCGCGTCGCCCCGTGCAATCCGCTGTCCTTCAGAACGCCGGCCTCGCCGCCACGCTCGACGAGGACCTCGAGCTGCCCTTCTTTGACTGCGGGTCCGCCGGCCTGGGGCCGGCCGAGACCCAGCCCAAGCTGCGCGTCCACGTCATGGACCGCGACACGCTCACTGCGGATGACTGCCTGGGGACCGGCACCGTCGACCTCGCGGAGGTCTTCCTCGGGCCAGACGCCTACGACCCGTCCATCCCGCGGCAGATCACGCTCTATGACCGCAAGGGCAAGCGCCAGGTCGGCGTCGTCTACGCCAAGCTGCGCTTCGCGCCCTCCGCCGCGCGCGCCGCCGCCCTCGTCAAGCAGATGCAGTCGGGCCCCGGCGCGCTCCGCATCTGGGCGCTCGAGGCGAGGGACCTCAAGAATGTCGCCAACGGAATCACCGACCGCAAGCAGGACCCGTACATGCGCGTCGCGCTCCAGCGCCCCGGCCGCCCGGACCCCGGCCCACCCAAGTCCTGGCCAAAGGACCAGCGCTGCGCCGCCGCCGACGACGCCGGCACGCGCTGCGTCTGGAACGCTGCGCTCGACATCCCGCACGCCGCCGCCGACGTCGCCTTCATGGCCTCGGGCCAGAATCCGGGCTTCTTGCACGTCGCCGTGCTCGACGAAAACCCGGCGGTCCTCGGCGACACCCTCATTGGCACCTGCACGCTCGACCTCGCCAACCTGCTGCGCGCCGCCCAAGACCGCGACGGGGACGACGTCTGGGTCACCGTGCTGGACGCCAAGGGCAAGGCCGCCGGCCAGGTCCGCCTCGCCATTGACTTTGCGCCTGGCCCGCCGCAGGAGGCCGTCGCGATGCGCAACGAGTTCGCCTACGTCCCGCCCGGCACCTTGCACCTGCTCGTCGCTGACCTCGATGGGCTCGGGGCCGCCAAGGCCGCCTCGGCCAACAAGGTCTCCGGCCGCGTCCTGCTGCACGGCAAGCAAGTCGGCAAGCTCACCGCGACGTCCCGCACCAACGACGGCAAGGCCATCTGGAACTTCTTGACCGAGATCGAGTGGACCCCGGACCGGCTCAACCCTGACACCGAGCCGCTCATGGAAATCCCCACGCTGCGGATCGAGCTCTCGGCCAGCTCCGGCCGCGCGCTCGGCCGCAACCACGCGCTCGGCATCTGCGAGGTCCCGCTGCACGCCTTTCTGCCGACCGCGTCGCAGACCGTCCCCTCCGTCGAAAAGGTCCTGCCAGTCGTGCACGCGACCAGCTTTGAGGACACCTTTAGGACGCTGCGCCTCGTCGGCATCTACGCGGCCCGCGATCACCGCCCGCAAGCTGCTGTACTCGCATCCATGACGTTGCCCGCCGTGGCGCCAGCCTCTCAGGGGCGCGGCCGGCGCGGAAGCAAGCCACCCCCCGTGCGCCAGGCGCTTCCCGGCCGCCTGCACGTGCGCGTCCTGCGCGGCCGCGACCTCGTCAGCATGGACACCTTCGGCCAGCAGGACCCCTTCGTGCGCGGCGTCCTGGCGCCTGGCGGCACGGCCTTTCAGACGGCCACCTGCATGGACGGCGGGAAGCAGCCCAAGTGGACATCCGCCATGAACAACTCGCACGTGCTGCTCGTCCCGGACGCCGACGCAGCCCGCCTCGATCTGGCCTGCTACGACCAGGACGACCTCGGCAAGGACTTGATCGGCTCCGTCGCCATTCCGCTCCGCCCCCTGGCCCTCGCCGCCCGCGCCAAGCGAGCCGCAGCACCCAAGGCGGCGAGCGGGTCCTGGTTCTTCAGCCCCGACGAGCACCAGGATCCGGGTCTCGCCTCCGCCGCCACGCGTCTCTTTGCCACATCCAAGTGGGCGACCTGCACGGCAGACGCGTGGCGCGAAGTGGGTGCAGACGGCGCGGTTCCTGACCGCCGCTCGCGGCTCCGCGCCTTTTACACGGGCCTCGTCGAGGACGGCCTGCTCAGCGTGCAGGACTCCGCAGACATTGACGCCAAGGTCGACAAGCTCCACGCCAAGCACCCCGACACCGAGGACGCCAACCGCGAGCTCTTCACCAAACTGTACGCGCGCTTCCGCCCGGGCGAGGCCTGCCCAGACAGATGCTGGCAGGCCGAGCCGGCCTCGCCGCAGGACCCAGCCGAGACCCTGGGCCCGCTCGTGGCGCGTGCGCTCTCCAAGCTCGCCGCTGCCCTCGCAGACAGCTTTCCCGACTTTCATCTCGACGCCGCGGCGCTCGACCAGCGGAGCTTAGCACGCTCGCTCACGGCCGCCTTCGCGGACCGCGCGCTGGACGCCACCGCCAAGCAGGAGATTGCCAGGGCCTGCACCGCGCACTTGCTGAACGAGAGCCTCGCGCAGGGCCGCTTTGAGCCAGGCCCCGAGGACGCTTCCCTGGCCGAGACCGACGAGACTGCCTCGGCGTCCACGGAGCAACGCGTCTGGTGGGCGCTGCGCAACAAGAGCGGTCGCCCGTGCGGCTTCGTGGAGCTCGCGCTCGACTTCACCGAGGACTGGGCGCCGCCGCCGCGCCAGGCGCCGCGCGAGCTCCTCCTCGCCGGCAAGGTGCTCGTGCACGTGGACCGCGCGACCTTTCTCACCGACAAGGACTTCTTCGGCAGCCAGGACCCCTACGTGACGGTCAAGTGGAACGCAGGCGCCGCCGGCAACGCCATCCAGCCGCTGCAGACGCGCGTCTGCAAGTCAGCTGGCAAGGAGGCGGCGTGGGGCGAGCAGCTTACGCTCGAGTACTCGCCCGCGCTCGCGCTCGATGCCGAGGCCTATGGCCAGACGCCCACGCTTGTGCTGCAGGCGCGCGACAAGGACACCTTTGGCTCCGACAACATTGGCGAGACGCGCGTCCCGCTCTTGCCGCTTGCACTCCACCCAGGCGTTCTCTTTGATCGCGCGCTCCCGCTCATCAACACGGCCAAGGGCGCCACGACGCGCGCCGGGACACTCTTCGTGAGGTTGCAGTTCGCGCCGGACGAGCCGGACGATGCGGCGGAGGAGCCCGAAGAAGGGGCCGGCAGCGCTCGCAAGCACGAGGCCGCGCCAGGCCCGCCGCCCTCCGGCGGCCGCCTCGTGCTCCGCGTCTACGGCGCACGCGGCCTCAAGGACGTCCAGTGGGTCGGCAAGATGGACCCGGTCGCTTCGCTGCGACTGTGGCCCACCAACGAGACCGCGCGTACGCAGGAGGCACGCAACGCCGACAAGACGCCCACCTGGAACGAGACGCTCACCATGGACACGGAGGACGTGCTCTTCGCGCTTCTGGACGTCTCGGTGTCCACGGGCCGCACCACCATCGGCGCGGCGCAGGTTCCGCTCTGCAACGCGCTGCGCGCAACAGCTGATGGCGAGCCGACGCAGGTCTGGCTCCCGCTCGTGCGTGGCGGTGGCAAGAAAAAGTCGCCCGTCGAGCGCGTCGGTGAAATCCAAATCGGCGTTGCGCTCGAGCGCGACGAGGACGAAAGCGCCGCGCTCGCGGTCCGCGGCACCGAGGGCGCGGCGCTCAAATTCGTGCGCGGGCCGGGCGACCTGCACATTCTCGTGCACCGCGCCGTCGACCTGCGCAGCGTCAGCAAAATGTCCACACAGGACCCCTACGTGGAGCTCGAGGGCGTCGATTGGCGCAAGCCCTTCAAGGCCAAGTCACAGCCCGACGAGAATGGCGGCAGCGCCCCGAGATTCGCCTTCTCTACCTCCGCGCAGCTTGAGTGGGGCCCGGCCGACAAGAAGGTGCCTTCGCTGGCGCTCCGCATCAGAGATCGTAACATGATGAGCGACGCGACCATCTTCGCCACCCAAATCAACCTGGCGCCCTGGCTGCTGGCACCCGGCCAGGTCGCAAGCATGTGGCTTCCAACCTACGGTGGCGGCGCCAAGGGCGGCCCGCACGAGCACAAGCCCAAGCACGGCGCCATGCAGATTGACATGCAGTTCATTCCACGCGCCGCCTTCCCGGGCAAGCCCATCGGGCCCTTCTCCCGCGGTGTGCTGCGCGCCATCGCCACGCACGACCTCGGCCCGCGCGCCGGCGACGTGCATGTTCAGGTGCTCGGCGCGCGGCACCTGGTCGACGTGCAGACGCTCGGCAAGCAGGACCCGTACGTGAAGCTCACGCTCGTGGCGGGCGGCGGCCGCGGCGATGCAGCCTTGCGCTTTGCCACGGCCAAGACTGCCACGATTCAGAACGCCGGCAGCCATCCAGACTGGGACGAGGACCTCCTGCTTCCGTACGTCGAGGCAGACCTCGGCATCGAGGAGGGCCACGGATCAACACCTGTCCTGTTGGTCGAGGTCTGGAACGCCAACACCGTCAAGACGCTCGGCGACGACCTCATTGGCACGGTGCTCCTGCCGGTCTTCCCGCTCATTCTGGATGGCGGTCAGGTCGCGGACGCCTGGTTCCCGCTCACCGGTGCGTCCGGCCGCAAGATGGGCGAGATTCACCTCGGCCTCCAGTTTCGCCGCCAGGGCGAGGCCAAGCGCGAGCTCCCATCCGAGCGCCCGGAGAACACGCTCAACGTCGTCGTACTGCGCGGTCGCAATCTGTACAACGCTGGCGACGGCATCTTGGGCAGCGGCGCGCAGGACCCGCGGGTGATGCTCAACTTCGTCGGCCAGGATCACGTCGTTAGCACGGCTGTTGCCCGCGACCAGGGCACCGAGCCGGTCTTTGAGGAGCGCCTTCGCCTCAAGGGCTGCATGCCCAACCCGGACGGCAGTCTGCCGCACCTGGTCTGCACCGTGGTTGATGATGACGACGTAGGCGCTGACGAGTTCATCGGGAGATGCGAGATCCCGCTCTCGCAGCAGCTCATGGGCCTGCACGGTGTCGACCCCAAGCCGCTGCAGCAGTGGTTCGAGCTCCTTGACAAGACCGGCGAACACTCGCGCGGCGAGCTGCAGCTCATCCTCAAGCGCGGGCCCTTTCCGGGCGACCTGGAGGAAGGGGAGGCCAGCGGCACAGGAGGCGCCGGCGCCGTCGGGCGCCTCTACGTGACCCTGCAGGCGCTTCGCAACTTTAGCGATGCTAGCGGCAAGGTCCCGGCGCAGCCCTTCGTGCGTGCGACGAGCTCGCTCGACGGACAGAGCGCCGCTGTGACGGTGAACGGCCGCCCGACCAAGGCGGAGCGTGGCGAGGTGCACTTCTTGGACGAGATTCTCGTCGTCCCGCTCCAGTCCGCCCAGGCGTGCGTGTCGCTCGGCGTGTACGAGCGCCAGTGGACCCTACGTGGCAAGCGCGCCACGCTCGTGGCCGAGGGATTGGTGCCCAAGGTCGCCAAGCTGGTCCAAGCCGGCGTGCAGGAGGCGCCGTCGCCGCTGGCCATTCCGCTCAAGCCCACGTCCACAGCGGGAGGTCCCGTGCTGGGCAAGCTCGAAGCGCAGGTGTACTACCTACCGCGCGTGGCCGGCCAGCTGCGCGTGCGCGTGGACCACGTGTCGGGCGTCAAGTCCCAGGAGATGTTCGGCGGCGCCAACGACCTCTGCGTCGAGGTCGTGGTCAGCAACGGCGACAAGTCCATGATGCCAGAGCGGACCACCACCAAGAACAAGGCCGGCGCGGCAGCAACCTGGAATGAGGACCTCTCGCTGCTGTATACGAACGCGGCCGAGACGCAACCGGCCGAGCTCATGGTGCGCGTCCTGGATATCGACACCCTGACGGCAAATGACCTGTGCGGGTCGGTGCGCATTCCGCTCCTGGACTTGCTGGTGGAGGCAGTCCGCGGCGGGCCGGACGCCGTGGTGCGGCGCGAGGTGCGCGGCTTCTCCCTCGACAAGGGCGCCGGCGAGATCCATCTCGGGCTGCAGTTCTTTCCCGACGCGGACATCTTCGAGCGCCAGCGCAAACAGGAGAGCAAGCAGATGATGGAGCTCAAGCGAATGTGGAACGTGCTGGACGCCAACAGCGACGGCCGCCTCACGCGCGATGAGCTCGTCCAGGGCTTCGCGTCCGTGCCGGGCTGCGCAGCCTTCCTCGGCGTGGACCCCGCCGTCTTCGCGGCGGACGCCGTGGCCAGCGGCGCCTCGGATCGCGCCATCGACGACCTCTTCGCGCACATGAACACCAACGATGACGATGTCGTGGACTTTGACGAGTTCCGCGCCTTCATCGAATCCAAGCCGGCGCGCGACCGCGAGCGCAAACTTCGAGCCGAGCAGGACCGCCAGCGCGAGCGCGACGCGCACGCCGCGCAGCTCAAGCGGCTGCGCGACTTGGAGCGCGAGCGCGCCGAGGCTGCGCAGCGAGACCTGGAGGAGAAGCGCCAGCTTGAGGCCGACGAGGCTGCGCGCCGCCGCGCCGAGGAGCGCAAGGAGCACGAGCGCAAGCGCAGGGAGCGCGAGGAGCAGCGCGCGCGCGAGGCCGAGCGTCGTGCGCAGGAGGAGCTCGCGCGCCTGGAGGCCGAGGCGCAGCGCCTGCACAAGGCCGAGGCCGAGCGCAAGCGCCGCTCACAGAAACGCGCGGACCGTGTGCAGCGCAAGCGCCCGCGTGACGTCATGCTCTGGCGCACGCGCGACGTCGTCGAGTGGCTCGCGGAGGACCTCGAGCTCCCGGTGTACTCGGCCGCCTTTGTCGAGGCTGCCGTTGATGGCCCGCTGCTCGTTGCGCTCACCGATGAGGATCTCGCCGGCCAGCTCGGCGTCGTCGACCCTCTGCACCGCCGCAAGGTGCTCTTGCGTGCTGCGCGCCTCTTTGAGCTCCACAACGAGCTGCTGCACGAACAGCAGCACGGCCAACAGCGTCCCACCTCGGCCAAGCGTCCCGGCACCGGGTCTTCCGTCGCCACGCGCAGACCGCAGCTCTCCCCGGTCAAGAAGCCCGAGCCGCGGCCCCGCACGCCCAAGCGGAGCAGGCCCCCGATCAAAACGGCCATCGAGCCCGTCAAGGCCCCTGCCTCCCCCTTGGACGACGACGCGGAGTCCGATGACGAGGAATCCTTTCGCCTCGCCATGTCGCAGGTCCGCGAGCGGCTCGTGTCCAGGGTTTTCGAGCACGACCCCCGGGCCAGCAACCAGTACGAAGCGGACATGAATGCGGACGCAGCGTCGGAGACGCGGGCGAGGGAGGGCGAGGGCGAGGGCTTGGGGTTTTCGGCAACTTCGCGCGGAGCGCAGGACCCTGGTCTGCGCACGGCGCTCTTCGCGGTCTGCGAAGCCATCGTGGAGGCAGATCTCTCCCTCCAGGAGGCCTTTCGCAGCTTTGATCGCAACTCCTCAGGCTCCGTGTCGGCAGCCGAGTTTGTATCCATGATGCGGAGGTTGTCGCCGAACCTCACCAAGCAGCAGATCTACGACCTGCTGAGGACCATGGATGCTCACGAGCGTGACAGCCGCATCTCGCTCAGCGAGTTCCTCGACTTTTGGCTGCTCGTCTTTGCGCAATGGCTCGACGCGCTCCATGAGTCCGCGCACCGCGCGCGCCCCTCCTCTCGGGCCGTGCTGCCCGATGGGACGCGTGTGCGTCTGCGGGACCTGGAGCGTCTCATGAACCGCGCAGAAGCCGTCGTGGAGCGCTCCTTCGGCCACGGCGCTCGCCACCGCGCGCCGCGCTCCAGGATGCCCGGCGCGCTTGCTGCGGTTCTCCGTCACGCCAGGCTCGAGGATACGTCGCACGCGTCTACTACCTTTGACGAGTTGGACGATGTAAGCTCGCCGCGCGGGCCTGCGCTCGAGGCCGTGCGTGCGGCCCGCCGTCGTGTTCGCGAGCGCCCGAGCGACTTGAGCGATCGCCTTGCCAAGGCTGCGCAACCATCCTCATCGATGACGCGTCCGACAGCGACGACGACGCGCGCGAGGGCGCGCGTGCCAAGGACGGCGCCCACCACCAAGGACCTCAACGAAGAGGTTGCCTTTCTTGCCGACAACTATGATTTGTAAGAGAGAACCCATCTCTTTTTTGTCTTGGTAATAACGCTTAGCCCTCAAAGTTGAGGCTGTAGGAGTTGGACTTGTGCTTGGGCTCGAACTCAAAGTCATCGGGTGCCGGCCCGAGAAACATCTCGGAGATCCGGATCCAGTCCTTGACATCCGTGGAGCCAAGGAGCGTCTCCTTGTCGTCGCGGCCCACGTAGGCCGGGGGGCGGTCATTGATATGCTGCGGCACATAGAGCGGGTCCAGCAGGCCGACGGGGATGTAGCGGCACGTGTAGCTGAGCCACTCGAGCAGGAAGCGGCGCGTCTTGTTGACGCCGGACAGGTCCGAGCCCCAGTGCTCGAGGCCGTAGTTGGCGTACGAGCGCACCATGTCGAGGCGCTCAGCACCGGAGATGTCCCAGTGACGCTGCTCCTTGATCTCGGTGCTGATCCAGGGCTTGATGAGCGCCGACCGGCCAATCATGCAGGTGGTGAGACGCGCCTGCAGCGCGTCCAGGTCGGCCATGGCGGCCGCCTCGTCGTAGCCTTCCTCGGTGGTCTCCTTGGCGAGCGCCGGCGCCGACTCGTGCAGCTTGCCCTGATTCAGGAGCTGGCTCATGCGGCTCGCCGGCTCGCTGCAGTCTTGCAGCACGTCGTCGATATGAGCACGCCAGTCGGAGACGCGGTCCATGTGCTCCTGCCAGTCCGTGTAGCTGAGAATGTCGCCATTGCCGAAGACCGGCACGGGCGCCAGGGGCTTGTGACCCACGAAGCGGCTCTTACGGAAGACGTACTCGGTCGCGAGCGGGCGCGCGGCCACCGTCTGGATGTAGTCCCAGTCCGCGGTGCTGGTGTACCGCGCCTGGCGCGAGCGGCCGTGCACTGCGACGTAGGCAACCGAGGACCCGTACGGCATGAGGTGGCGCCAGCCCTGGACCTCCGAGACCAGCGAGGCGGCTGTGAACTTGTTCGAGGACCAGCCGGCGCGCATCTTGAGGCCGATCGGCATGCGGCCCTGCGTGGCGTCCGTGACCACCTCCACGATCTTGCGAAGCCTGGTGACGCGGTTCAAAAGCGCCGATCCAGCACCCTGATCCGTGACGAGGTCGATCGGACAGCCAAGGTTCAGGTCCACAAAGTCCACCGTCGTCTCCCGGTCCAGCAGTGTCAACGCCTGCTCCATGAACTTGGGCCCGCCGTCGGCAATCTGCACGCCAAAAAAGTCCTCGCACTTGTGCCGGCGCAGCAGCGCCCACTCAGAGCTCAGGCCCGAAGACACCTCCTTGCCGAGCGCCATCTCGCCGCAGGTGATGTCAGCGCCAAAGTCCTTGACCACGCGCCGGAACGGCAGGTTGCCCACGGTGGTCAGCGGCGCCACGTAGATCTTGCCGGCAAAGTCGGCCGCCGTGCGGCGCGGCCGCGGCTTTGCGTCCGCAGGCCCAGAGGCCTTGCCGAACTTATACGTGCGCTTGCGTAGCTGCCGCTGTCGGTCGCCGTCCAGGTAGTTACACTCGCCGATCTCGTCGTACCCATTGTCGCGCCCGTAGCCGGCCTTGGCCGCGGCGCGCGCCTTCGCCGCGTCCTGCTCCTCCGCGGAACGCGAGTCCACGCTGCGGGCCGTTTCGCTGCCCGCCTCGCCCTCCACCACCGTGTGGTTCTCGCCAAACAGGCACCGGATGCCGGAGGGGCAGAACTTGTGCGCCTCGTACACCGGGCACGCCCACCCCTTGCGCAGCGGTTTGTTGCGCACGTACGCCGCCGTGTCATGCGAGTAGCTGCACTTGCCCTTGGTCTCCATGAAGGTGCACGTCTCCCCGCGCTCTACGGCGCGGCACAGGCTGTCCCACTCGGGACGGTCCTGGTGCCCGCGCTTCTTCTTCGCTTCTGCCTTTTGCTTCTTGTACGCCTCCATGCGGTCCTGCTGCTTGGTGCGCTTGCGGTTCTTGTTGCGCGCATCCTCGTTCGCGTCCTCGGCGGCCGCGTCCTCCTCCGCCGGCGTCGGCTTCTCCTCCTCCTCGGCCTTGGCCGCCGCGTCGCGGCCCTCTTTGTTGGACGCATCCGGCTCGGGGCCCTCCCACGACTTGTAGAACTCGCGCTTCACCTTGGCAAAGCCGCGCACGCGCTCTGGCTGCTCCATGCGCGCCTGCAGCCGCTCCCAGAAGCCCCCGCTCGTCGTCTGCGTCGCCTTGGGCTCCTCCACCGTGGCCGTGGCCGTGGCCGTCGCCGCCTCGGCGGGGCCCTCGGTCGCCATGCTGCTGGCAGGGGCGCAGCAAGTGCTGCTGCTCGTACTGCAGCCGCCGCCGCTGCTCCAGCTGCGAGGTCTTCTTCTTCTTCTTCTTCGCCGGCCGCGTCCTCCCCCGCCGCACGGCCGCGCGCGCGCGCGGGATCTCCAGGTATGCCGGTCTGGTGGTGGCGCTCGTGGCCGCGCGAAGGCTCGCTCGCGCGCCAGCGAGCCGCCCGCCTCGCTTCGCTTCGCGGCCGAGCGCTGCTGCGCCGCGCTCGCTCAGCCTTTCGCTCTCGGCATCTGCTCCGAGCCGGCCCCGCCCCGCTGCGCCTCGCTCCGGGCCGTCTCGCGCTGTGCGCCCGCGCTTCGCCCTGCGCGGGCAGCCTCGGAGAGGTCAGGCAGGCCGGCCCTGGCCGAGAGGCGGGTACGCTCACGGCTCGCTCGCGCGCGAGCGACGGAGGTCCGGTCACAGCCAGAGGGACGACGGCCCGAGCTCGTGGATCGATCAGCAGCGGCGCGTTCAAACACGCCACGCGGCTGGCCTCGCGAAGCGCGGGGCGCGGCGCTCGGCGCGGGAGTCGCGCGCGCGCGCGTGCTCGGCCGCCGCTGCCCAGCTGTCGGCGGCGCAGCCCGCGAGCCGCTCCACAGCAAGCCAGCAAGCCAGCAAGCAAGCCAAGGGCGCCAGCGGGCCCACCGACCTCGGCTCCCCGCGCGCGCGCGGCCTCCGCCTGCCTGCTGGCGGCGCAGCGCGGCGCGACGCGGCGCGACGCGGCGCGGCGCGGCGCGCGGCGCGAGCTCGGACCAGCCAGCAGCTTGGCAGGCAGCCATGGGGCGGCGCTCTGAGGCCGCGGAGCCCGGGCCGGGCCCGAGCCCAAGCCCGCGGCGACAGCCCGAGGCCGAGCACAATACCCCGCCGCCCACCGTGGACGCGATCCTGCACGAGCTCTTCAACTCGGAGAAGAGGCAGCACCAGACCGTGCGACAGCCCGGCGGCGTGCGAGCGCTGCTCGAAGACACGGAGGGCTTCTTGGCGCAGCCCGCGGCGTGGCAGATCGACCTGCTCAGGGCCACAACGGCAGCGCTGCGCACTCGCTATGACGTGGCGCGCTTCCTCCTGCTCGAGGCCCCGCCCAATGCCGCGGAGCTTCTCGCGCCGCACTCCGAGCACGACCCGGCCATCGCCATCCACACGGACGTTGGCGGCGTCGTGGCGCTCCGCGGCCACGAACGCATCTTTGGCGCGCTCCTGCGCATCTTCGACGGCCTCGCGCGTCTGGAGCGGCGGCCCGGCGAGGAAAGCCCCGAAAGCGACAGCGAAGGGCACGCTCATCGAGAGGAGGACAGTGAGCAGAGCGACGAGGCCAACAAGGCGCCCTCGCCCTCTGAGGCCGCGACTGCGGCTGGCGAGGCCGGCGACGCGGCGCTCGAGCTCTTGAGCAAGATTCTCTCGGCCGGGACCGTCGCCAAAAACGTGCACGAGCTGTTGCAGCGCAGCGCGCACGCGCTCGTGGCACGCGACTCGCGCACACAACTCCGCTTCCTGCACGCCCTGGACCTGGCGCTGCGCATCGCTCAGGAGGGCGCGCCGGACGACCGCGGCATCGACGTCACGGTGGCTTTCGCGCTGCGGCCTGGCGACCGCAGGCCGCACGCGCTTCAGAACTGGGAGGCCCAATCTCGTGATGAAGACGCTCTGGAGCGGCCCGGGGAGGCTGCCGCTTTGGAGCAGCAGCAGCAGCAGCAGCAGCAGCAGCGTCGCACGGTGCCGGGACCCGCGCCCGCCTTCTTCAGCTTCGGTGGGCCAGGCTCCGGGATCTTTATGGAGCTCGGCGCCGCCGGTGCTGCTTGGCCCTTTGCGCGCGAGTACTGCTTCTGGATGTGGATTCGAATCGAGGAGGAGTGCGGCCGTGGCAATCTCCTCAAGATGCGCGACGCCCAGGGGCATGGTATTACCATCGAACTGGGTGGCGACGACGTTATCGGCTACTCCATCACCTGCTCAAGCGCTGACGAGCGCTCCTCGGGCTCCGTGCGCGTTGGCATCCCACCCGATCGCCTGACCTCGCGCACCTGGCACCAGGTCACTGTGCACCACTACTCGCGTCTGCTCGGGTCCAGTGTGCTTCGGGTGCTCGTCGACAACGTGGAGATCAAGCAATCGAACGGGTACAACTTCTCGCTCCCGTTCCCCTCGCGCGTGCAGGGCCCGCTCTGCGATGTGGCCGTCTTTGAGGACTTTGACGGCCAGACCGGCGCCGCCTACCTGCTTCGAGAGGGCCTTTCGCTGACCGCCTCCACCAGTCTGCTCAAGCTGCACCTGGGCCGTGCCAAGGTCTCGCATAACACGGCCGTCTCCGTGGTTGCTGGCTCTGGCTTGCTGGCAAGCGCGCTGGAACGCAACGGCCTCGAGTCGCGTGTCTACTTTTGCTACGACCCCGCCCTTGTCGTGCAGGGCCGCTGCGTCGAAGCCTACGGCGGACGCCATGGTCGCCTCGGCCAGGACTCCGCCGTATGGAACCTAGACAATCTGCGTAATCTTCTCGGCGTCGTAGGCGGCGTTCCTGCGCTTCTTCCCTTCTTATGGAAGAAACTCTCTGCTGGCGAGCCTGAGACAGACGGCTCGCGGGAGGATGCGACGACCACCGAGGACAAGGCCAACGAGAATGCTGGGCACTCTGACGACACTGCTGCTGCTGCTGCTGCTACCGCCGCCGCCGTTGACGCGGGCACCATGTCCAGCTCGGCCGCCACGTCGACCGGGTCCCCCGCTGCGCCAATAGACATCTCGGCACGCGACCTGTTACCCGCAGGCTGTTGCATCGTACAGATCCTCGGGCTCTTCGCGCGCACGATCCGCGGCCACCCGAGCAATCAGGCCGCCTTCATGGACCTTCAAGGCCCCAGCCTGATTGCCTCCGCTCTGGAGCGCTTGCCGCGTCAGATCCTCGCGAGCGCCGCGAGTGACCGCCTGCTCGTCGCCGAGGATGTCGTGGGCGAGAGCCCCGCGGACGGCGACGTGGCAACGCTACCGCCCGACGACTTCGTCGACGCGCCGCTCTTCGCCATGGTGGCTGCCCTGCTCCGCGCGGCCGCTGGCTTCCCGTCGCTCGTGCACGAGGAAGACTTCAGCACACCGATCGATGCGCCGCCCACACCGCGCGGTGCGGGCGTTCAAGATCCTGCTGTCGGCGGCAGCGCCGCGACCACCGCCGCTGCCGCTAACGGCGCAGCGGCCATGAGCAAGTTCAAATACAACACGCTGGAGAAGGAGCTGGACCTGGCGCTCACCTTCAACCTAAACGTGATCGCGCGCTGCGCCCACCACGACGGCTCGCGCAGCTGGACCCAGGTCCAGTGGTTCGACGAGGCGCATGCGCGCGTGGCCAAGGCGCCGCACCTCTTCCGTCGCGTGCTCGGTATCCAGCAGTGGATCGACCGCCTTCGCGTCTTTTATGAGGACATCTTCGTCAACCGCATCGATGCCATCGACCTCGACGCACCGGCCACAAAGGACATGGTCGATTACGTTGCCTCTCAGTGGGTCCGCATCGCCGCTGCGCTTCTCTGCGAGGAGATCTCCGAGGAGGAGCTTCAGGTGGTTGTGGCGGCCGCCATCGCTGCGGGCCAAGGCGCCAAGGTTCATCGGCCGCCAACCACGCCGGGATCGCCCGCGGAGCCGCACTCGCCCATCTTCAGCTCTGTGCTCGGCTTGCCGTACCTCTCCGACAGTGTCCGCTTCGCCCCGCGCTCCATTGGCGATCCATCGCCGCGCACGCCTGCGGACGTCGGCGGCGGAGACGGCGCCTCGATGATGCCGGACGCCTGGACCGTGGTCGATCTCTACCTGGCGCGCGACGCCATACGCCTGCTCGCCGTTCTGTTGCGGTCCTCGCCGGCGCCCAAGAACCTCTTCGACCTGTGCACCAAGCTCGACAACCGGAGCGGGCTCGCGTCCGTGCTGGCCTTCAATGTCGTGGCTGCGCCGCACATCAGTGACGCCTTGCGCGCCCTCGCTCTGCGCTGCGTGATGGACTTTTTGCTGCGCGTCGAGCATAGCGTGCCGCAGCTAGAGGGCTTCTTTGCGCCTTCGCTGCGCCTGCTCTCGGGGTCGGCGCCGGGCACCTCCGCGCCAGCCTCCTCGCTGTCGCCTGCCTCTATCGCGCTTACGTCCGCCTCGATCACCGCCGCCGCCGGCAACCCGGCCGGTGGCCTAGAGACCACGCAGCAGGTGCCCCAGGGCATCAAGGCCTTCGCAGACGCCGGCGGCTACAGCTTTTTGGTGCACGCGCTGGCACAGATCCTCACGTCGGCGCGGGAGCAAAACGAGAGCGGCGGCGGTGGTGACGAAGCTGGCAACGAGCCCGCCACGGCGATTTCCACCGCTATCCCGCTCGCGGACGATGATGCATCGAACCTCAACGCCACCTACACGGCACTTCTGGAGATGATGATCGCACGCCCAGCCCCGGACGGCAAAGATGGGCCGTCGCCGTCCGTGCGGCACCCGCGGCACCGCGGCAGCTTTGGCAGCACCGCGACGCCGCGTCGCCTGCGGAGCTATGGATCGGCCACCTGGGGTGCCGCCTCGGTCGCTTCCTCATCCTTCCGGCTGCATCGGCTCACCTCGCTGGCCGTCGACATTGAGGAGTCTGCGGAGGTGGTCGCCGACATTTTTGCCGACCAGTCGGACCTGGGCCCGGTCCTGGACGATACGCAGGTGATTTACAACCCGCACGCGCTCATGGTCATCCTCAAGCTGCTGCCACGGCTCGACCTCTTTTTGCAACAACGCATCTGTCAGGACCTCTTCTTGCTGCTCAAGTTCCAGCCGGTGAACAGGCTGTACTTTTGCGAGGTTCCCGGCTGGCAGGCGTCTTTTCTCGGCATGCTGGGCGCCCTGGACCACCAAGGGTTGACGTCGTCTGGCGCCCAGGTCTGCTTCGACCTCGGCGTCAAGCTCTACGTGCTGGTCCTCCAGGACGTTCTCGTGGAGCGCGTTGACGGCTGGGAGGAGGTTGAAACCATGCTCAGTCTGCGGCCGCTGCTGGTGCGCGGCGACGAGATCGTGCGCAGCATGCTGGCGCAGGTCCTGGACGGCACGCTGCGCGAGCTGCGCACCGACCTGCCGTCAGACCCAGTGCGCCTCACCGTGCTGTGGAAGAGCCTGCGGCGCATGGTGCTCCTTCTCGACATGCTGCACGGCACGCTGCCGCGCGACGACCCACAGGTCGCGCTGGCCGTGGACCGCCTGCTGGACGCCGTGGATCTGGTCACGGCCGTCTCTCCGGCCGCGCTCCTGCTCGAGGCAGACCCGTCGTCCACGGCAGCGTCCGCGGACCCGCGCGCCATCGATCTGTGGCGTGAGTTCTGCTGGCCCGTCGATCCTCGGCAGCAGGACGAGCTGGACAAACTGCGCGGACCGGCCGCCTTCGCGGTCATCACGCTTTCGCTCTCGGCGATGCTTGCGTGCGCGGTGGAGTCGCCGGCGCTGCGCAAGCACGCGCGGCGCGTGACGCGCGTGTGCGGATTTCTGCGACGCATCCCGCACATGAAGTCGGTGGTGCGTTGGGCGACGCTGCGCCACAACAAGGTCAAGGGCGAGAAGAGCGCGCTCGTGGTGCGCGCGCTCGTTGACACCTTTTCCATGGTGCGTCGCATCGCCGACTCGGGCCGCCACGAGGATGGCGCCGTGGCGCACAACCTGGACTACCTGCTGGAGCTCATCCGGTCGCTGGCCGGCACGCACAACGACCTCCTGGCCATCACGTGCGAGGACGAGTTTTTTGCGCGCAAGATCGCCGCGCTCAACAGCGACGGCCAGCACGGGCCTGAGTGGATCTTCACGTCGGTCATCACGCAGTCGCCCTTTGTGGAGCCCCCCGCCGCGGATGAGGCCACCGCGACCGGTGAGTCCCTGGTCGGCATCCCGGCGGCGCTCTTCGCCCTCAACGAGGCGCGCCACGGCATGCAGGCCATTGTCGAAGCGCGCCTGCGCGCGCGATGGGCAGAGCACGGGGAGGCCGAGACGCGCTTCGCCAACACTGAGGTGCGCTCCAAGCGCGAGGTGCTCGCGCACGGCTTTGCGCAGCGTCTGACGGCCATGGAGAGCGGCCGCGTTGAGGCGTGGGGGGCGGCCGAGGCGGAGCGCGAACGCGGCCTCGTGGAGCTCTGGCGCCAGCTCACCATCGAGGCAGCGCACGAGGACTCCATCTGGCAGGTCGAGGATCCGGACGAGGCGCGCCAGCGCGTGCAGTGGATGCTCTCGGGCCGCGAGGACCGCCTGCGCTGCCGCCGCCTCTTGTGCCGCAACTACTTCTTCGACGATCACACGGACGCCATCTATCACGAAGTCGGCGCCAAGGACGACCAGAGCGCCGCCCTCGCCGAGGTGCGCAACGCCGCGGACGCCGCCGTCCTGGCCGCTGCGCAGCTGAGCCCCGGCAGCCGCCCTGGCACGCCAGACCTGCACGGCCTTTCGGATGGCGGCGCTCTCGCCGTTTCGCCCACCTCGTACAGCAACGAGGCCGACGTCTGGGATGCCGAGGTGGACTCCCTCGCCGGGAGCAGCAGCGGCTGGGCGAGCCACGGCCACGGCCACGGCCACGGCCACGGCCACGGCCACAACCAGTCCATCCCGACGGTGCTCGCCCGTCGCCGCGTGGGGTCACAGCGGCGCTCCTTTGACGAGGACGCCGGGGCGGGGCCGACAGGCGCATCCGGAACTGCTGCTCACGAAGAGGCGCTCGAGTTGCTGGAGTCCTGGCGCTGGCTCGGCGGCCGTCTGGAGGGCGAGGCGAACCTGGAGTGGTTCATTTGGCTGGGCGGCAAGACGAGCGGGCCGCCGCGGCCTGTGTCGTGGGTCAACCACCACCACCACCAGTACTTCCGTAAGCGAAACAGCCTGCGGAACCCATTCGGAGCGCACCACCTGCTCAAGTCGCGGGCCGGGTCCGCCGGGAGCTTACCGGCGCTCAACACGAGCGTCCCGCCGCCGCCGCCCCCGCTGGCCCCCGTGCTGGTGGGCGGCCCCGGCGAGATGATGTATTCGCCACTCGGGTCGCCCATGTCGCCCCTCGTCTCGCCTCTCGGGTCGCCGCGCAACACGTCGCCGCGCAACCCCGGCGCCGGCATGGTAATTCGCACGGGCTTCAACAGCCCGCTAGCGGCGCGACCCATGAGCCCGCTCGGCTCGCCGCTGAGCCCAATGCAGAACCCTCTGAGCCCGCGCGGCGCCGGGCCCAGTACGCACGCCTTCGGGATGATCGCCACAAAGCCGCCCACGCCGCCGCTGCGCTCGCGTGGGACCACGCCGCGCTCGCCGAACACGCCGCGCTTCCCGACAAGCTCTCTGCTGAACGAGGTGGATGAGTGGGCCGTGCGCGGATGGGAGAACGCCCGCCGCGAGCAGTTCGCGCTGGGCAAGGGCGAGCAGCTCGTGCACGTATGCTCCAACGCGCAGTGGATCACGCCGCTCGAGGTCACGCGCGGCCGCCTGGAGCTCTCCTCGGAGCATCTCTTCTTTTACGCGGACAACCCAAGCCAGACGCAGCTGGACGAGGCCGGCGCGGGCGCCGGCGCGGGGGGCGCCGACGGTGAGGCCGCCTGGGTTAACGACCTCAACCTAGCGGACGGCCCGTACGGAGCTGGTGCCGGGGCCGGCGCCGGCGCCGGCGGCGTCAATGGGGTCGCCTCGCTCGGCCGCGACACGGGCAGCGAGACGAGCTCGAACCGGCGCCGGCGCCTGCAACTTGTGAGCAAGGACATGATGCGCTGGAGTCTGGCGGAGCTCACCGAGGTGCACGGGCGCCGTTACCTGCTGCGGTCGACGGCGCTGGAGCTCTTCTTCTCCGACATGACCAACATCTTTCTGTGCTTCCCGACGGCGCGCGCCCGCACGGACTTCTTCAAGGCCATGCTGCGCCAACCGACGCCCAAGCTGGCGCGTACCTTCAAGGAGAGCCTCAAGCCGAACCTGGTCTTCCAGCGCTCCGGGCTCATGGAGCGCTGGCGCCGGCGCGAGATCTCCAACTTCGAGTACATCATGCAGCTCAACACCATGGCGGGCCGCAGCTACAACGATATCACACAGTACCCCATCTTCCCCTGGGTGCTGGCGGACTACGAGTCCGACACCATCGACCTGAGTGATCCGGCTGTCTTCCGCGACCTGTCCAAGCCCATTGGCGCGCTCAATGAGGTGCGCCTGCACGACTTTGTGGAGCGCTATGAGAGCTTTTGCGACGCGGGCATGGACATCCCGCCCTTTCACTACGGCAGCCACTACTCCAACGCCGGCATCGTGCTGCACTACTTGCTGCGGGTAGAGCCCTTCTCCACGCTGGGCATCGACCTGCAGGGTGGCCGCTTTGACTGCCCGGACCGCCTCTTCTTTTCCATCCAGGACTGCTGGCTCAGCAGCATGGAGTCCATGTCGGATGTCAAGGAGCTCATCCCGGAGTTTTACTACCTGCCGGAGATGCTTCTTAACTCCAACGAGCTGCCGCTCGGTGTGCGCCAGGACGACCAGATGACGGTGGACGACGTCGTGCTGCCGCCCTGGGCCAAGGGCTCGGCGCACGAGTTCGTTCGCATCCAGCGCGAGGCGCTCGAGTCCGAGCATGTTTCGGCGCACCTGCATGAGTGGATCGACCTGGTCTTCGGCTACAAGCAGCTCGGCGAGGCCGCCGAGGAGGCGCACAACGTCTTCTACTACCTCACCTACGAGGGCGCCGTCGACTTGGACGCCATCGTTGACCCGGTCCTGCGGCGCTCGATCGAAACGCAGATTGCGCACTTTGGCCAGACGCCCGCGCAACTGCTCACGCAGCCACACCCTGCGCGCGACCGGGCGCCCGCCTCGCTCGCGCTGTCGGACGCCACGGTGGCGAGCGCCGCGCCGGCTGCGCTTGAGACCACGCGCCACGCGGTCTGGACCGAGCCCACCAACTCCGCCTCGCTCATGCCGGCGCTCAGCCCGCGCTCGCCCGGGACGCGAGCCGCTGCAGCTGCCGGTAGCGCGGCCACCGCCGCCGCCTCGACCTCCAAGCCGGCGCGCTCGCCGTGGGGCACCTTCTTCAAGTCCATGCGCGGGTCCGCGCGCGACGAGGCGACCGCAGCAACGGCGACGGCAGATGGGTTGGCCGCCGCGGGAACCGCCGACTCAACGCTGCAGGCGGACCTCCCCGTCTCGAACACCGCGTCCTTTTCGTCGACCACCAGCACGGGCTCGGCCCTCGCAGGCGGGCCGATCGCCGGCACGCCACCCGTGATCTCGCTCACCGCGTACGCGGACCGCGTGGTGGCGGTGTACGAGGACCTCAGCCTCGCGGTGCATCGGGTGTCGTCCAAGAGCGGCGCCCCCAAGACCACCTCGGTGCGCGTGCTATCTAGCGCGCCGCTCTCCCTGGCAACCTGGGCGCGGCCCTCGGACCGCGATCTGCTCTTCGCGGCTGGGCAGGAGGGCGTGGGCGACGAGGCGATGCGCATCGGCGCCGAGTCGGTGGCTATCGCAAAGCAAGGCAAGCTCGCCGTGACCGCCAACTACCTGGACTGGTCGCTGCGCGCGCAGAATGCGGACAACTATCGCGTCGACGGCGCCGTCGTGGCGCATCGCGGACGCGTGCTGTGCGTGGCCATTTGCGAGAAGGAGGAGGTCCTTGTCACGGGCGGTATGGACTGCCGCGTCGTGGTGTGGCGCCTCGGGGGCGCGCAGGATATTCGCGAGGAGATGATGGATCTCTTTGGCGCCCCCGAGCTCGCCAAGGCCGCCGCCTCCAAGGTGGGCGCTGTGGGCGCTTCAGGCACGGGCGCCGCGGGCGGCTCCGTTGTGCGCCCGCCCGCCATTTCGCTTGCGGACGGCGTCCGTGATGGCCTCGCCGGCGCGCCCGCGTCGGCTGCGGGTGGGGCCGCGCCTGACGGCCTCCTCCTCGCACAGGGCGCGCTGTTGGGCCATTGCACGGCCGTGACGGCAGTCGCCGTCTCGAGCGGGCTGTCCATTGTTGTGAGCGGCTCTGAGCGCGGCCAGGTGCTCCTGCATACGCTCAGTGACGGTGCCTTTGTGCGCAGCGTGCTGGACCCGATCCATGCGCCCATCACGCGCATTCTCATTGGCAAGCTTACGGGCAACGTCGTGGCGCATGCAGCAGCCTGCGCCACCTGCCAGAGCTTCTCCATCAATGGCACTGTGCTGGCCCGCCGCACCGACCTCGTGGACGCCTCCGCGCTCACGGTTGCCTATCTTCAAGGTTTCGGCATGGAGGTTCTCCTGGTCGGCTCTTCCGACGGCCATCTGTCCTTTCTGCAGCTCAGCTCGCTGCAGCCACTGCGCGACCGCATCTACCTTGGCAGCGATGCCGCTGTCCGCACGATCGACGTGGCTCCGTCCCAGGCCTCCATTTACGTGGGCACGGAGGATGGCCAGATTGCCGTCGTGCGCGCCGCTTGCGACAACATCCCCACCCCCTGATCAAGCGAGCGAGCACAAGGTTGAGAAGAAGAGGAGGAGGAGGAGGAAGAAGAAGAACAAAGAGGATGACATTGAAAATGGTGATGACGACGTTGGGAGGGCAGTGAGCGGAGGGTACAAGTTAAAACTCGTAAAAAGAGCAGCGAAGGGCTGGACGGGCTGAGCAGGGCTGGCAACTCCACCCATTCTTTTCAGTGGGCGCAAGGCTGAGGTGGGCAGTGCTTGGCTTGCTCGCTACTTCAAAGTACCGGCGAGGTATTTGAATATAGTGAGCCCGGCCCGGTCAGCGTCTGGTTTGCCCCGCGACGACCCCGCCGAACACTAGCTAGCTAGACGGCCCGAGTCAGTGATATGTATTTGTCCGCGAGCGAGCCTCAGTCCAGGTCTGCGCATCTATCTTTGCCACCGCACGAGCCTCGCAAGTGAGTAAAGCAATACCATGGTACTACGCAGCCTTCTTTGGGAAAGCTGTGTTGGGCTACTACACACTGGCATCCGCCCCATCATGGGCTTCGGCCTCGGCGACGAGGTCGTCATAGTCATGCTCGCCAATGAGAGCACGCTCGAGAACAGCGCGACGAATCCCGAGGCGACACGTGTCGAGGTCAAAGTGACCATTGACGGGCACGTGTGGCTGCGCCATGAAGAGCGCATAGAGGCCATCGGGCCGGTGAGAGGCATCCACCAGATAGCGCTCTACCTTTTCGCACGGCCACCAATGGCCAAACTGAACCTCTTGCTCTAGCTGACCGTAACCCCATTCCATGTGGCCGAGGAAGAGGCGCGTCGGGCCAACCGTTTCCGCGAAAGTGAGAATGAACTCCACCAGGTAGGCTCCCTTGAGGGCGGTCAGGAGCAAAACATCGCCAAGCACCTTTGCCTCGGCGAACCGCAATGATCGTGCCCAGCTTCGTGCCGCGTCGCGGCTCTCGGCGGAGTTGCTTGTGACAAGGAACCAGCGCTCGCTGGCACCGCCGTGCAGGACTTCGGCACCGACCTGCGTGAGCCCCTCGCGCGGCGAAGCGTCGCCCTTCCACGCCTGCGGGACACGGGCCTGCGCCCACGCAAGGTCCAGCGCTTGGTCCACACGAGCGCGCTGGGCTTCTGCACGCACGTCCGCTGCAGACTCTGCTCGTTGCGGGCCCCGATCGGGCGTCCTCGCAGGCACCGCCAGGCCTTTGGCGCCTTCAAGGACGTCGTACTCGAAGATGAGGACGACGCGCTCGGCCCCAGCTTCGGGTCGCCGCGTGGAGCGCCCTGGCAGCAATGGCATGAGCAGCGCGCGCTCTACGAAGCCTCGGTGCAGGGGCAGCGCGGGCCACGACGTGAGCGTCTGAAACGCGAGGTTGTCCGTGCTGTCGTCCTCAGCACTGGGGAGCATGCTGAGGGCCAGTCGAACCTGCGGGCCGTCGCTCTCTGCTTTAACGAGCCGCTCACGCTTGATCTTTCGTCTGCTTCTGTCTTTTGGCGCTTGGTGCTCCTGGTGCTCCTGGTGCTGTGCGTTCTCCTTCTTGTCCTGAAGCTCCACTGTGGCGTCAGCACCTCGCCGCGCCTCTGGGATCTTTGGAGGCGCGTCTCGCGTCTGTGTCTGCGCGTTGACTTCGTCTTGCGCTTGTCTGTGGGCCTGCTCGCGCCGCAGGTGTTCGTTCCCCGGCTGCAGCGTGGCGAGCATGCGAGACTCCATGAGCAGCACCGCTGCCGAAGCCAGGACGAGCGTGGCCATCGCGCGGCACAGCCATGGCCGTCTCCGCATGCCGCCCGCGTCTGCCCCAGTGCCGCCAGCTCATGCGCGCGGCTCCGTGCGCTCGCGAATTGCCTTGGCTTTCGTGCGTGTCACGGCGCGGCGCGCGTGGCCCGTCGCGACCGCCGTTGACCATGAGGAGACCATCGACTATGTAAAACAAGAGCGCCGCCACCGTGACTGCAGCTCGCTAGCAAGGCGGAAGAAGGATACGTCGAACAGGGGAGGCCGCGGCACGAAACGTGATGCAGTCTTGGTTGCATTCCGCATGCCACGGCTCTCCCCTCCCGTTGATGTGAGGGCACGAGCGCAAGACGAAGATGTTGCCATCTCATCAAAGCCCGAAAGCGAGATGAAGCCTCCGTTCGCTCGCATGCTTCGAGTGGACACATAAGATAGGAAATATTGTGGAAAAGGAGACACGGGACACGAAGGAGTGAGAGTCAGGGCGCGCACTGGAGAGGACGAGCAAGCGTACACATGGTGCTTGCTGTTCGAGGTCGACTGGAACGGAGAAGCCGTAGAAGAGTCGAGGCGTCGAGGAGTCGAAGTGAGGCCGTGGCAGGCACGAGAGACATCACGAGCGAAGAACATGGACGCTCAGACCTCATTGGAGTCGAGCGAATAGCGGTCCTTCTTGGCAGGCACCCTGCCGCCAAGGTGGGTGGGCGAGGCCGGGCTAGGGGGCGGCGAGGGGACCCGCGGGGCGAGGCCGGGAGGCGGCGGCGGCGGCGGCGAGGCCGAGCGCTGCAAGAAGGACGGTACCCGCATGCTGGGGGCGCGCCAGGTCGGAGCCTTGCCGGCCCAGGCGGCGCCGCCCATGGAGAAACGGCTGATGATGGAGGGCGGCGTCGGGCTGGGCGCCATGCGCGGGCTGGGCGGGCCCTGGACCGGGCCCACGGCCCGCGGCATGGTGCCGTCGCGGACAGAGCCGCCGGGAGTCGTCGTGTGGGACTGCGTGAAACCGCTGCGCATGGTGAAGGTGAAGAGGTCGTCGTCGTCGTCGGCACGGTTCCTCCTCCGCCACCAGACGAGCAGGAACAGCAGGACAACCGCGGCGGAGCCTCCCGCGGCGCTGCCGACAATGACCGGGTCCACGTCTCCAAGGGGGCTGGAGGGCGCAGGCGCGGGCGCGGCGGCGACTCGGATGTCGGCGCAGTTGTAGGTGGCGGCCGGGAAGACCGAGGCGCTGCCGCGGTCCACGATGGCCATCTGCAGCACGCAGCGGTCGCAGCTCACGTCCTCGGGGACGACCCAAGTGCTGCGGTAGATGGAGGCGCCGCCGAGGGCGAGGCCGTTCGGGTTCGGGAGCACCCAGCGGTGCAGGTTGGATGCCTCGCTGGAGCAGGAGCCGCCCGCGTTGCAGCAGAGCCCGGCGGGGCCCTGGCCCAGGAGGCTGGAGCACTGCTCCTCGGAGGGCAGGCTGGCGTAGTCGGCCGGCGACGAGACGCCCTCGGGCATGTCCGTCGTGTACGAGGCGGCGGTGACGGCCTCGTCAAACTCGAGCACGTGCTCGTTGAGGCAGTCCTGCGTCGTCACGCCGAGCGCCGCCGCGTCCAGGTTGCACAGGCGCATCTCCATGTGGCCGCCGTTGTGCTCGGTGACGATGACCTCCACCTCAATGGTCTCGCCCGCCGTGACGGTCGTGCGCGGCTCGCCCGCCCACGGTCCGCTCTCCAGCACGTGGCGCACGGTCGCGTCGGCCAGGTCGCCGCAGACGCCATGTCCCTGCGCCTGGTCCACGCTTGCGCCTCCCCCGTCGAAGCTATCCACCTCCCACGGCGCCTTGTACGCGCCAAAGGCCACCACGTTGCGCGCCGCTGGCGTCTGCAGGAACGCCTTGCCGCTCGCCTCTGGCGCCTGCGTCGCTGCGGCCGCCAGCGCCAGCGCCAGCGCCGCCTGCGCCTTGCCCATGGCCGCTCGCAGCTTGCGCGCTGCTGCTCCGCGCTGCTCTTCTGCCGGCCGCGCGCGACTGGCTCCGGTCTGCCCTTGACTGCGCGCGGCTCGCCTTTCCGCGCGCTCTTGACCTCCTGGCCGCCGCGCGCGCGCTCGCCCTCGCCGCGGGCTCCGCCGCCGGGTCCTGGCGCGCCTGCGCGGCTCCGGTCGCGGCTGGGGCTCGGCCCGGGTCCGGCCGGGGCGCGGCGCGGCGCGGGCTTGCGTCGCGCGCGCGCGCCGACTTGCTCGGCGCTCGCTCGAGCGGCGCGGCTTCGAGGTTTGCTCTGTTTTGGTTTGCTTTGCTTTGCTCTGCTCGCTCGGGCTCGTACGTACCCGCTGGCACGCCGGCACGCCGGCGCCGCTGGAGCCGCCGGCACGCCGGCACCGCTGGAACGCGGGCGCCGCCGGCGCCGCTGGAACCGCTGGAGCGCTGGAACGCGGCGGCGGCGGGCTCGAGTCAACGCCTCTCGGGCCCCGCGCCGGCGCAGCGGAGGCCAAGCGAGGCCGCGCGCGAGGCGCAGGCGGCGACGCGGGGCGATGCGCGGCGTGGAGGTGAGCGTGCGCAAGTGCACGTTCGCCAAGGCGCTCAACTACTTCCTGTCGCTGCAGCTGAACGAGGGGGAGAAGCTGCGCACCGAGGTGGCGGACGCCAGCGACAAGCCCGAGTTCAAGAACAGCACCTTCAGGCTGCGCGTGGGCGCAGGCGAGGACGCGGTCACGCTGAGGATTGGAGGGTTCCTCACGCTGCGCAGGGATGGCGAGGCCAAGGCGCAGCCGTCGCTGCTCGGCACCGGCGAGGTCGACCTGATGCCGCTGCGCCGCCAGCTGGAGGGCGGCAAGGCCGTGCTCTGCGACGACGTGCCGCTGCGGCGGCGCTCCAAGAAGAACCCCAACACCGAGATCGTCGTCGGCAAGGTGCAGCTCAGCATCCGCGCCGTGGACAGCTTCACGGCGCGCGCGGGCTCGCCCGAGGACCGAGGCGCAGACTTGGCAAGCCCAGACGCCGCCGACGCAGGTGCAGGTGCAGGTGCAAGGGAAGGGGCAGGGGCAGGTACAGAGGCGGGCGCGGGGCCCGCAGCGGCCACCGCTCCGGCGCTCCATCCGGACGCGCAGCTGTGCAACCTGACCGTGCACCGCGCGCTGGCCAAGGCCGAGTCGGGCTTGCAGCCCCCCCTTGACGCAAACCACTGTCTGCGCGTCGAGGCGCGCGTCGTCTCGGAGCAGGCGCACGCGCACATGATGGCGTTGCGCGAGGATCCTGCGCAGCGCGTGCCGTGGACCAAGGTCTGGCCGCGCGCCGCCTGGGAGAGCGCGCCGCTCGGACTCTCGCGCCGGCGCAAGCGCAAGGGCGCGGGCCACGGGCCGGCACGCGGCCACCAGAATGACCAGAGCGACGGCGGCGATGACGAGGACTGGGACCAGTATGACTGGGACGAGAGCGACGTCTTTAGGATAGAACCGCGCATGCTGGAATCCAACAAGGGCATCCGCCTCGACCTCGTGGACCTCGTCGCACCCGACGAGTACGCCTCGCCGTCTGGCCGCGCGCCGCGTTTCGGCGACAAGTCGGCCTGGGACAGCCAGGGCGGCGCCACGCTAGCGCTCGGCTACCTGCGGCGCCTGCAGCAGTACAACTTGCGCCTGAACTTCTCTCCGGCACTCAGCCTGGAGGTCTCGCTCGAGCTCCAGGCCTCCTTCAACGAGAACTGGCAGCTCTTTGCGGCGCAGCGCGGCAACGCGCAGTCCACGCTGCGCCGCGTGCACGTACACGTGGTCGGGCTCCGAAAAGCCCTGCCGCATCCGGTCACGGACGCCTTCGTGCGCGTCTCCGGCACCTCGCGCCCGCCCGCCGAGGTGCTGCCCGCCAACCCCTTCTTCGTCTGTGCGCCCCTGCAGTCCCCCAATGCCGGCGGCCCGCTCAAGGAGGCGCGCGTCGACCTCGAGGCGTACCCGGTAGCGGAGCCCTGCAAGCTCACCGCGCGCACTGGGCCGCGACCCACGCGCAGCCCGCAGTGGGACTCCATGCTGGTCTTCAACGCGCAAGGCGACGCCTTTGCGGACTGTGTGCGCCTCGAGTTCTTCCGGGCAGACGCGACCAAGTTCGCCGAGGCCACCGTCAATGTGCACGGGCTCTCGCGCGACGGGACTGTCCACCACTTTGAGGGCGTCCCACTGCGTCTGCTGGAGTCGCTGGCCGAGGAGACCAAGGTCGAGGACAAGGACAAGGACAAGGGCAAGGAGAGGATGGGCGAGGACAAGGACGAGGCGAGCTTTGGCAGCGGCGAGGAAGCGGCGAACCCGGCGAGCCCTGGAGACCCAGCTGCGAGCCACCAAGGCAGTGCGCCAACTTGCGACCTAAACCTGCGCATCTGGGGCGTCCAAGCCTTTCTCGAGCACCTGGACGAGACGCTGGAGGAGCGCCCGACCGGGAGCGTGTGCGCGACGGTGCGTACGTCCGAGTGGAGCGACCTGGAGCTGCACCAGGACGCGGGCGGTCCGTCCGAGCAGCCGCTGCCGGCCGTGCCTCGGCTTCCGCTTTCAGCACCGTCGGGCCGCGGTGAGGGGAAGGAGGACGCGCCGTCCTCGCGCGACTCCGTGCCGCCGCCCTCGGGCCGGCTCGAGGACCGGCCCACGGCCTTGAGCGTGCGCGAGGCTCCAACACCGGAGCTAACGCCGGTGCCTTCGCGCGACAGCACGCCGTCCATGGGCGCCTCGCCGTCGCCGCAGCCTGTGGGCACTCCGCTGCGCGCCGCGCCGCCGAGTGCGAGCCCGGCGACGCGGCGCAGGTCCTCCACTGTGCTCCCGGACGGCGTGGCGCTCGGGCAGGAGGGCAAGGCGAGCGCGGTGGTCTCGGACCTGGAGCGACACGTGGCAGCCTTGGAAGAGCGCGTGGCTGTGGTCACGAGTGACGCCAACAACAAGCAGCAGCTCATCGACAAGTTGCTGCAGGATATTGACAAGCGGTCCGAGGCGATTCGTGTGTGCGGTTCGGAGATCGTTGACCTGCGCAAGGCCAACGAGAGCCTGGCGCGCGCCAAGGACGCGGTCGAGGCCAGACTCAACGCGCTTGAGGCGGAGCACGGGCGCGAGGCCGCGGCACTCGCCAGTGACGTGGACGACCTTTCGGACGTGGACGACCTGCGTCGCCGCATCGTGCTACTCGCGCGCAAGTACGCCAACGAGCGCCAGCGCAACCAGAGCATGATGGCGCGCCTCGATCGCGTGCAGGAGGTGGTGGATGATCATCGTGCTGTCGTGCAGCAGCTTGACGACCTCGAGCGCGCGCACCAGGCGCAGGCGCGGGTCATTCAGGATCTACAGGAGGAGAACGCGCAAATGCAGCTCTTCCAGACCACCATCAAAACGCAGGAGAAGGTCATCGTCAAGCTCGAGGACCTGCTCGAGTCCAAGTTGCGTGAACAGGGCGCCGCCGGTGCTCTGGGCGGTAATGCCGACGTGATGCGGGAAATGGACCGCTTGCGCGCGCGCAACCTCGAGCTCGAGGACAAAATCTTGCATGGCGACCTCCTAGGCAGCCAGGGCCTGCAAGACCGCATCGCGGAGCTCGAAGCAGAGCTCGAGACCACGCGCGCAGGCAGCGACGGCGCCGGGCCAGGGTCGCGCGCATCATCCGCTCGCGAGGTTGGCGCGCCGGACGAGCGCGACGAGCGCATTGAGGCGCTCGAGGAGCAGCTCGTGGAGAACGCCAAGAAGTTCGCCAAGGAGATCTCGGAGGCCCGCATGCGGCTCTTTGAGTACGAGGCCAGGGAAATGTACGATGACTGAGCAGCTGCTGTGAATCTGGGGCTTGGTGCCATGGCGTGGCGTGCGCGTGCGCGTGCGCGTGGGCGTGGTGTGGCGTGGCAGAACTAGCTCGCCGCCTCCACGGGAAACCGCTGCGGTGGCGCGCGAAAGCGCTCGAGCCTTTCTGCAGGGAAGCGCCCTGGCTCCACGGCGAAGAGCTCGAGCTTGGTTTGCGACGACGTGGCGCTTTCGGGGGGAAAGCGCCGCGGGTCAACAGCCGGCGCCGCGAGCGATGATGTCGATTCCGACGACGACGACGACGACGATGACGTTGGGAACCGGTTCGGGTCGACACCCAAGGGGCCGAGGCGCGCAGCAGGAAATGCCGACGAAGAAGCAGACGCAGGGAAGGACTTCGGATCCACGCCCAAAGGGCCGAGGCGCCCAGCGGAAGACGATGAGAACGGGGACGCCGGAAAGGACTTCGGGTCAACGCCCAATGGGGCGAGTTGCGATGACGAGGAGCGCTCGGGCGCCGGAGGACAAGCCCCAGGGTGCACTTTGAAACGCCGAAGCGGCGCAGCCAGCGGGGTAGCGGCAGCGGCGGCTGCTGAGGATGATGTTTGCTGTTGTTGACGCTGTTGTGGATGCTGATGTGGGTGCTTTCGTTGATGCTGGCTTTGATGATGAACATCTGCACCACCTTGGCGTTTGGCCTCGTGTAAGGCAGCCGAGGCGGCTTGCGTGGATTGCGGGGATGGATTCGCCGCAGAAGGCGCCGACGGGAAGCGGCTCGGATTCAACCTGAACTTGCCGATGCCGTCGAGAGCGGACGTCTCCACAGCATCATGAGGGAAGCTTTGCGGCCACACGAGAAACTTGCGCAGCGGCTGTGCGGCGACAGGCTCCGGCGGGAAGCGACCCGTGCGGATGTGGAAGCGAGGCAGCGGCGTACAACGCGGGCGGCCCGGAAGATCGCCAGGGTGCAGCTCGAAGGTGTAAAGTTTGGTGGCGGTCTGCACGTCCCACGGGTTAACCGGAGCGGTACCGGTGGTGGTGTCCGCATGGTCGCTCACGCTGCGCGGACGAGGGATCACGTCCGCGGTTGTCGCGTCGCGCCGGTAAAGCAGCACGCGCTTGCCGGGGCTGCAGCCGCCCTCGGGCTCGGGCGTGTACTCGTCATAAAAGGTTTCAAACTTCTCCTTGCGCTCCTGGCGCAGCCGGAGGCGCCGTTCCGCGCGCTCCTCGACGCCCTTCGCCTCCTGCTGCGTGTCGCGCGCGCGCGTAAGCAAGCAAGCACCCGCGCGGCCCTCGTCAGTTCCCTCTTCCCTGTCGTCCTCGTCGTCCTCGTCACGATGAGCCCGCCAACCATGGCCTGCAGGCTTGGCCGAAAGGCCCTGACCGCCAGAACCTACCGCCTGCTCGCCGGGCGCGCCCTGCTGGCCCTCGTGCGCGGCGCGCGCCCCGCGCAGCCGCCACCGCGCGCGCATCCTCGCGTCGCGTTGCCGTTTGCGGGCTGGTCTGTCTGAGCTGTTGTGCTCTGTGGTGTGGCCTGCCTCCTCCACCACCTCGGCGACCATCATCATCATCGTCGTCGTCACGCTGTTGCTGTGCAACTGCCGAAACTCGATGAAGGACAACGCCGTGGGCCAAAGGCCAGCTTTAGGTTGGTGGGTCACTTGGCAGGATCGTTTTTACGTCAATGTCGTGTACGAGCTTGCCACGAAGTGTCTGGCGAATCAATAACGTCGTGTCAGACGATCTTCAAGTTCTCTCTCTGCTGATGATGACGATCAAGTGACGCGGAGTACAAGGCGAGCGGGCCTGAAAGGTGGGAAGGAAGCGCAGATGGATCTACGTACTAACGTGAAGGGAGCGCGTCATCCCCGAGAGGATGTGGTTCGTGGTCTTCTTGTGTTGTGGTCTTTTTGTCCTTTCTTCTTGGCGAGTCGGCGGCGTCCTGCGCGCGCCAGTCTCCTCTTCCCTTGGGAGACCGAGAGGGCTTGGCTGGCTCGCTGCTCCGCGCACGCTGTTGGGCCCGGGTCCGGCTGGCTGCAGCGAGCCGCCTTACAGTCCATTCCACTCGCTTTTGCTTCGCCTTGGGCGAAAGCTCTCACTTGTTGGCCTCCCAGAGCGCGGCATATTTGGCGGCATTCTCACGCCAGCGCGCATCCTGGTCGGCGTAACAGGCAGACTTGGCCCAGTCGACGGCGAGCATGCGCGTCGGGTCGTTGGGACCGAGAGAGATCCACTCGGTGAGGAGCGGGTTGAAGGCGTAGACGATGTGGTATGGGGTGTCCGCGTGGTTGGCGAAGTCGACCTCGTCGATCTTGGCCGGGAACCAGCCGAGCGGGAAACCAGCCGGGTACTCGATGCGCGACATGACGAGGGTGCCCACGGCGTAGGTGGCGGCACGGTCCTTGATGTTACGCTCGCTCTTGACGAGGTGCAACTCAATGCCGTCGCCGGAGCACAGCGGGCAGATGAACTCTTTCATCTTCTCGCCGTCGCGCTGCGTGATGTCAAAGTCAAAGCAGCGCGGGTGCACCCAGCCGTTGCACGCGCCGCTTGCCTTCGAGCACTGCAGGTACCAACCAAGGTCCTCGTCCGGCTCGCTCTCGTCCGGCTCTGACTCGCTGGCCACCTGGTCGTCGTCCTCGCCGCTGCGGCGCTGGCAGATGCAGTACAGCTTCGGCTTGGGCTTCTGCGCGGCGGCAGCCGAGGCGGCAGCGGCGCCCGCCGAGGTGCCATTGCCGCTGCTGACCGCGGCGGCTGCCGCGGCGGCCACGCCGCGGCCCGCGAGGCGGCGGCGCTTGCGGCGCTTGCGACCGGGGCCAGCGCGGCTACCGACGCTCTTGTTGTCGTCCTCATCCGCCGCATCGGCGGGCGTCTCGGGCGCGGCAGAGGGCGTAGCAGAGCCAGCCGCATCGGCAGACGGCGTCTGCGGGCGCCACTGCAGGCGCTCCGCCTCGGCGTAGCGGTGCGTGGCGAGCTCGGGCTCGCGGGCCGCGACCGCGGGCGGCGCAGGTTTCTTGGCGCGCAGCGTCCTGATCTCAGCCAGGAGCGAGAAGCTCTCCTTGAGTTTCTCCTGGCGGCGCTGGTCGCGCACGGCGCGGTACCGCTTGCGGTAGGCGTGAAGGTTCTCAAAGGTGCCCTCCTCCGCTTCCTCGTCGATGCCGCTGCGGCTGTCGTCCTCCTCATCGTCGTCGTCGTTGTTGTCGGGGTCGTCCTTGCGCGCGTCGCTGCCACTGGCCTGGTCGTCGTTGTCGTTTCCGTTGCCGTTGCCGCTGCCCGTGTCAGTGGCAGCCGCAGCGGACCCGGGCGGGATGTAGAAGATCGAGTACCAGCCCGAGTCGGAGCGCACGTTGGGGTTGACGCTGCGCTTGAGCTCGATGGACCAGAGCGACGGGCTGCGATACTCGTTCTCCGTGTTGCAGTCGATGATCATGCCGTCCGTGCGCAGGTCGGCCCAGAACTCGCGGCCCTTGTAGCGCACGCGAAGGACGCGCTTGCCCGGGCGCAGCACCTCGGCATCGATGAGCTGCTTCATGGACTCGTCGCGCTTGGCCCGCGGCAGCAGCGACTGGGGGGCGCCGGCCTCGCCCGGCCGCGCGGTCTCCTCGTCCGAAAGATCGCTGTCACTCTCGATCTGCAGGTCAAAGAAGCCCTGGCGCCGCGTCGCCTGCTGGCGGGTCGAGATGCGGCCGGCGCCGCGCCGCGTCGTGGTCTCCCCCGTGGTGGACCACGGGCTGGTTGTGGTGGCAGGCCCAAGGCCGAGCGTGCCGCCCAGGTTGGCCACGCTGCTGCGTGTGCGCGCGCCGAAGTTGGCGGGCAGCGAGGTGGAGCACACACTGTCGGCGCGCTCGAGCGCGTCTCCGCCGGAGGCGCTGGGCGCGGTGCTGCTAGCGACCGAGGACCGGCGCGTGGCGCGGCCCAGGCCACCGCCGCCGGCGGTGATGGGCTTGGCCGCGGCGGCCTCCGCCATGGGCAGGTCCTCGCCGCCAAGCTGGAGCTGCTGTTTGCGCTCCTGCAGGCGCGCCGCGGCCTGCTCGGCCGACTCGATGGCCGCCTTGCGCTGCGTGTAGCGCTCGCGCAGCGCGAACAGCGTCTGGCCCTTGAAAATGACCGAGTGCCAGCCGTTGTCGCCGCTCAACTTGGGGTTTGTCTTGCGCTTGCAGTACACGCTGAAGCGCGAGACCGAGTCAAAGCGGGAGTTCTCGCACACGATGAAGCCGTCGCTGGTGAGCGAGCCCTTGGTCGTGCGCCCCTGGTAGTCCACCTGCAGCACATCCGTGCCAGGCTCCAGGAACCCGAGCCGGATCATGTCGAGCAAGATGCCCGGTACGTGGTTGGGCGACTTGGCCGCGTTGGACGTCACCAGGCCGGCGCCGCCGCTCGGCGGCTGCGCGATGGCAGCCGGAGCCGCCGACGAGGACCCGGTCGAGGAGGACGAGGACAGCGAGCTGGAGGAGCTCGCGCCGGCGACGCCGGCCAGCGCGGCCGCCGCCGAGGCCTCAGCGGCGGCCGGATCGGCAGCCGCACGAGGCGAGAGCTCGCCGTTGATGTGAGCGTCGTCCTCGCCATAGCCGCCGTAGGCGTCGGGCGGCGGGGCGGCGCTGTTGCCCTCGGACACGAAGGACTTCCAGCGCGTGTAGTCGCTCGTGTCCTTGTACTGCTTGTAGTAGTAGGCGACGAGGTCGTGCGGGGACTTGCCGTGTTTGCGGAAGATGGGGTCGTTCCGGTAGATCGACACGAAGTCCTTGAGAGAATCGTACATGCCCTTGTTGAAGGCGCGCTTCTCCGCCGGTGTCCACTCCAGCGTGGTGTCGGCTCGGTCGTCCGCGTCCATGGGCAGCGGCAGCGGCTCGTTGTGCATGAGCTTGTTCCACGCCCCGATGCTGCCCTTGCCCTTGCCGAAGTGCCGAAGGTCCTTGACCTTGCGCAGCATCGCCGGCACCTCCACCTGGTAGTCGGTGCCGACGCGCGCGCCGGGGCCCTGCGGCAAGATCGTGCCCGTGTCCTTGGGCGCGGCGCCGCCCACGCCCGCGCCGCCCATGGCCACATCGCCGTCCGCGTCCTTGGCCTTGGCCAGCGCCAGGCCGGCGCCCGCGGCGTCCGCGGCGTCGCCACGGCCCTCCTCGTCGGCGTTGCCCGCCGCCCCTCCGGCGGCCCGACGCGCCGGGCCGGCCGCCTCGTCCAGGTCGTCCCCGTCCAGGTCGTCCTTGTCCTTGCTAGAACGGCTGCCACGCCGCCGCCGCTTGCCGTCGCCGCCCTCCAGAGCGCCGCCCTCGAGCAGGGCGCCGCCGTCGGAGCGCGCGCCATCGACCGAGCCGGCGCCGCCGGAGCCGCCCAGGGCAACGCCCGCGGCCGGGTCGCCGCCCGCGCTATCCGTGGACCGCTTGCGCTTGGGCACGCGCGGCGAAAGCGCGTGCGGGTGGTGCTTGTCGCTGGCGAAGATGGACGCACCGCCGTTCGGCTTGCGCGCGGCCGAGTCGCGCGGAAACGGGCACTCGTTCGCAGTGCGCACCGTGTCGCTCGTGGGCGGGCCGGCGTCGAAGACGGGCGACTGTGAGCGCGACCCGGTCAGCAGCTCGCCGTGCATGCTGGAGCCGTCCTCGCTGCGCCGCGGCGAGGACTCCGGGTTCGCCGCGGCGGTCCACGTGAAGAGCGGCTCCACAGCCTTGCCGGCCTCGCTGCCGCCGCTGGCGCTCGCGCCGCCGCCGCGCGTCGCCGAGTGCCGTCGCGCGCGCGGCGACCCGCCCCAGATGCGCGGCGACCCGCCCAGCAGCATGCGCGCGCTGTTGGGCGAGACGGCGTCCTCGCGCGCGCGGTGTTGCTTGACGGTCGTGCCATCAATGGCCCACTGTGCGCTCGAGACGCGCTCCAGCGAGGCGGCCGCGCCGTCGTCCGTGACCGCGGGAAGCGACGATCGGATGCGCAGCTGGCTGTTGCCCGCGTTCTTGAAGTGCAGCTCCACCATGCCGTGCGGCTTCCACAAGAAGCTCTCCATGTGCTTGATCTTCTTGCGCTGCTGCGGCTTGCTCGCGTCTGGGATGTACGCCATGGCGTTACGCCCGTTGCAAATGCACTCCAAGCCCTGCGCCGTCGCGAACGCCTCAACCTGCTGTCGGCTCACCTTCATGTCCACCACGCTCAGCGCCGGCATGGTCATGTCCGGGAAGTCGCGCCCGAGAAACTGCCTCGACCCCATTGGGATCGTGCGTAGCACGCGCTCGTCCGCGCCCGGCTTGTATAGGATCCATCCCTCCTCCGCCGCCGGCGCGCCAAGGTCCTCCGCCTTGACCTGCCGCGCCGCCGCGCCGTTCGCCTCGCGGTCGGCCTTGGCGCCCACGCCCTCGCCGTCCGCGGCTACCTCCTGCGGCTCCTTCTCCTCTTTCACCGACATGGCTTTCTTCCCAGAGGCTGTGTCTGCTGCTGCTGCGGCCTCCGCGTCTGCTGCTCCTGTTGACGGACCTTGTGTGGTGCCAGCTTTCTGCCCCTTGCTGCTCTTGCCTTTGCCGCCGTCCGCGTCCATGTGGTCGTCCATGCCTTCGTCCATGTCTTCGTCGTCATCGTCGTCGTCATCGTAGTCGTCGTCATCTTGGTCGTCGTCGTCATCATCATCATCGACGTCCTCCTTCATGGGGGCAGGCTTAGGCTTGTTGGCAGCCGCAACCCCGGTCTGCTTGGCCTGGCCTGCCTTGGCCTTGCCGTCATCCGCTCCGCCATCCTTCGTTGCGGCGGCGGCCTTGTCGTCTGCGGCGTCGCCCACATCCGCGTCTGCGTCCGTGGTCTGCCTGCGCAGGGAGTCCGGCTGGCCCATCTCGCTGTCGCCCTCCCTCGGCCCGAGCGCGTCAATGAGCTCCGCGCCGAGCTCGCGGCTCGACTGCCTCGGCAGCAGCGTGCGCTCGCGCTCGCCCACGCCCACGCCACCGCCCTCGCGCTCGCGCTCGCTCTGGGCGCCGCCCTTGGGCTCGCCCGCGCCAGGGCTGCCCTTGCCCTGCTCCTGCCCCTGAGTCTTCTTCTGCTCCTGGCCCAGCTCCTGCGGCGCCTTGCCGGCCTCCTCCTCCTCGCCGGTGCGCCCCGTCATCCCGCACGCCACGAGCGCCTCCAAGGCCCCGCGCGCCGCGCCCTCCTGCGCGCGCGCGCTGTCTCCGCGGCGCTAACGACTTCGACCAGCTCGCCTCGTCCCTGCCTCTTTTTGAAAACGCGCCCACCGCCGCCGCCTCCGGCGCGCCCCCTCGCGCGCTCCAGCGGGGCTGCGGCGAGGCCGCGCGCTCGCCGCGCGTCCGCCCGCCCGCGCCCGCGCGGCCGTGCGCGGCGGGCAGCGAGCACGCTCGCTCGTCGCAGGCCTCGCTGTGCGCGGGCTCCAGCGGCAGCCGCGCCGCGCCGTAGCCAGCGAGCAAGCCAAGACCGCCGCCGCCGCCACCGCCGCCGCCGCCGCGCTCCATGGCGCCGCGCGAGCGGAGCGGAGTTCGAGTCT